>JACM01013350.1:0-15739 GCA_000787095.1 Periophthalmodon schlosseri
CCTTTTAGTGTTGAAGCAAGTCTCCATGGAAACAGCACAAAAATCACAGTCAGCTTCATTGGACTGAAAACTTTGGAATAGTTTACTGGCCCTGCTCAGGGTTTGTTTAATAACCTGCCGATCAATACGTTCTAAAGGTCATTGTATCTTATTGAAACTCTCACGCTTTTTCCGTCTTGGTCTTTGTTACTTCCCCAAACTCAGCTGGGTTGTAACAAGTTGGGGGCTCACCCTGGATCGTAACACCCTTTTCCACAGTAATAAAGCGGTAATAGCAATGTAACAGGTTTGTGTTAGGTAAGTTTTTCAATTGGCTTGATTTTGTAAAACTGTATTGGTGTTTTTGTGTCCTGGGATCCAAAATACACTTTTCAGATGGGTGTGATTGACAGGTGGGTTGGGGACAGGCATGGCCTGTAGTGGTATTGGAAAAAATAAAGAAAAGAAATATCACAGGAGGCTGAAAAACACAGGTTTCTGCAGAATCAATGAGCCAAACATTATTAATCTGAGGTGAGATAAATTTGATTTTATATGTAAATGATATGTGACCAATGAGCTTTGTTTCACATGGGGAAAAAACTAATCTGATTGCATTTGGCGTTTGCATTTTTGCTCTTGAGTGTGACTTGACTGTTACAATGGACTCGTCCAAAAGTGTGCAGTGAGTGGGAGGGGCCCTGCTGCTGCTGCGGTAGTTTCAACTATTTCAACTGGACTTTTTCTTGCTCTTTGAGAGGCGTGATGATGCCTGTGTGGTGAGGCAAAAGCATCTCTCTTGACTGTACTTTTCTAGCTTTATTTTCACTTAAGACGCAGCTACCCACCAGAAAGTCTGTTGACAGAATCAATGTTCTGGTTCACTTTTAGACAAAAATAATGCATATTAATCACCTGCATAATTATGTGTATTTGCATATGTGCATATTTGTGCATATTAATGGTCAGTACCTGCGTAATAACCAGACTGGGAGGCAGGGAGAGGACGAGCTGCTAGTACGAGCGGCTGAACCTTGGACTGGTCCATCTGCGACTCCTGCGTCGGACCGGTTTAGTTGCAGTATGACACTCACACGAGAACCGGAGACTCTATTGTGCTGTTGCGGTCACCGTTTTTGAAGCTGCACGCGCGAGATCACGTGTTCACGCGATAAGTAGTAGTTACTTATCGCGGGAGAAAAGGGAAAAGGCTTGCGCCGGAGCTGCACCGCGTGCAGTCTGAGCACAGGTTACGCACAGAAAAGTAGTCCTACTTAAATAAGTCTGAATCACGTAAGCCACTTAATATATTTGTGGGTCAGGCCACACACACGCCTCTGTGTTCGGAAAAGAACGGAGCAAGACGCCAAAGCACATTTAAAAAGTTTAGTGCAACCGTTTTTGCGTATATTGATATGCAAATTAGCCACATGCGTCTGTGACGAGGCTTATGTGCTCACATGTGCACAGAATCTCCTTCCCTAGTTCTCAGTGAAAACTGCTGGGTGAAAACCTATATCCAGCGACTGCTCTTTGTCCACAGGACTTTCATAGAAAAAGTGAGCACGCTACAGAATTATGTTTAATGTGCACAGAAGGGTAGATGGATGTGACAGTCGATTTTGCTCACACCAGAGTCAGCCTGTTAAAATGCATCAGAAAACTGTCTTCTGAAAAAGAGACTTAATTATTGTACTTAAATAAAGTACATTTTACAGTTATTAGGCTATTAATTTAACCAAATCATCCCTAACTAACAGTTCAAATAAGATCCTAAATTGAAGTTTCCCATCCACCCTAATTAAAATAAATAGAGATGTGCGTCCAAAGAACAACGAGGAAAAAACACAAAAAATATTTGAAAATTACAAAAACAAGAATAGGTCTACATTATAGGGAGGGCCCCAAACTTGAATTCGCCTAGGGCCCCCAGACCACTGCCTATGATTTTTCGGGGTCAAATGTGGACTGTCCTTGCAAAGTCCAAAGTTGTTATCACTCACCAAAGCAACCTGTAAATAAAGTACATAAAAAGATTGATTGTGTGTTTTGTGAGTTTGCACAGAATTCCAGGCGGGCCGTTCCCGTAACCTAACTACCACATGGGAAGCTGGTCATAATGATGGAAACTCAAAAAAACATGCATTGCCTAATTATCCTTTTCTATTTTATCTATCTATAAAATTATTATGAAATACCTTCCTTTTTTAAATTCATGAGCCAAGAATGCCAGTATCGTGGCACGGGGCAGAAGACTGTAGAAAACAGTGAAAGGCTACAGTTTTGCTCACTAGTCCCAATTTGTAACTAGATGTTTGTCCAACAACGCCACCCCAAAGGAACAGGTCAGTAATTCTTGTATAAAGGCAAACACAGGTAAGTATGAAGTGATAGAGACATGAAATATGAAAAATATACAATTTTATTAAGTTACTTACTGGTTTACTGTATACAATTTTTTTTTAAGATAATTCATAAAAAGTTCTTTCTTAAATACATTATATTACATTATATACATTATAAAAATACGTCAATAAAGCGAAAAACGTGCTTGAAAACAGACACAATGGGAGTGAATCTGTCAATATGATGAACCAGCTGCAGTTTTCTTTCAAAACAAAATAATACCTCATTTTCTGTCTCCAAATTGCTTCTTTTTGGCTCTGTTTACTGTGGCAAATAGTTGTAACTGGCTAATGTGGCGCATGTGGGTGGCGCATAATTCTGCTCAAAGGGGCGTCAGGTTATAGGTTATTGTGCTGGTTACGTGCTTACGTAAACTTTATTATCAAACATAATCAAACATAAGCCAATTCCGGAAATTGATTTTTTTTCTAGCTCATCCCAACCGAAGGTTCAGAAGTCAATCCGTGCATCTCTAGTTCTGAGTGAGAGTTCAGTTTTTAAAAGTGAGAGACAAATGTAACCAGTCATGGTTAGTCCCACTAACGACACCAGCATCACACCCAGCAGCCGGCCCACACCGCTTCCCCATTTCACGATCCCTCAATAGTCTATTTAGGTCATGGATCTTTTAAATTTAGGTAGGAAGTTGGTGGGTGCAGGTAGCTGCTGCTCTGCCTCTCCCACTACACCATTTAGCACCTCGATTGACATTTATTGGGTAGGTGTACGTTTGTTATTTTGTTTTATGTTTGGTTAGTGAACTTAATATATGGGCCACCAGCTGATATATACTTAACTTTAAATTTACTAATGTTAGTCATTTGTTTTCATAGGTGCCGCTGGCAAATGTTGTTTTTAATAGTTTTTTATATTTTTTTTAGTAATCGATAATCTGTTCTGCCCTAGGATGTGGTCCGGGCGTGGTCATCCGCTGGTGGAAGGATGGTGGTAGAGTCTCTCTTCAGCCCCATCACTCCTTGTATGCAGTGGTATTTTTGCACACCCCTCACTCTTTTCATGCTTTTGTTGCCCTTCAGGTTTACTTCACGGAGCACAGTGAGGTCCCTACTCCTAGGAGTTCCTCTCGGCACCGCGTATGCCTCCGTTTGGCCAATCCTGGGTATTTTAGCTGGAGCACTGTAGGTTTTAAGTGAATTCATCCTCTTATTAGTATTTTAAGTCTTCTTAGTTGAATAAAACATTTGTCTTTTATCTGATTCATTAAACTTGTTAAAACTTCATTTGTTTGTGCCCCTCCTTTGACCACCTGCATTGATTCTTATCTGCCCATCCAATGTAAATACATTCCCTTAAGGAAGCTCTACCTACCTATTCTAATCGGTCACACAAAGGGGGAGAGAAGAGGAGGCTTGTATAGTTTCCAAACCTAAAAGTTATATTTTAGAATAGGAACTAGGCCTATTCAAAGTCATAAGTGGCAAGAGCGGGTGTAATTTGGGCGCCCCACACAGCGCTGGGTTAATTACTTGAAATGCAACAGTATATTGTAATTGAGCAGAACAAAACCCTTACAAGAGCATTCGAATGAATGGTGCTCAGCACGAGCCTAGAGGTGTCCTCGTGCACGAGAGAAGAGCCCTGGACGCCACGCACTACACAAACAGCGCCAGCGATTAATTATTTTGTCACGCATTAACGCAGGTCACGTGTATCATATGGCGTCAGGTAGCTATCTTTAAGTTTAAAGTGCATACACAGAAATCGAAAGCATATACACAGAAATCGAGGGCGCAGTAACTAAAAGTGAGCGGTGAAAATGTGAAAGCAAGTGCACGTGTCTGACAGCGCCCGGTGTTCGCGTCTCCGTGCGCTGTTTACATTCCAGTGCTCGCTTGTTTTTTTTTTTCTTCAACCAGAAATACGTCATCAAAACAAGACTTGAACAGACGATCACCGATTCAAGTTATCAGGGAAAATCATGGATCTATTAGGGGAAAATCCATAACATAAATTTAATGGAACAATAATTATAAGGGATTAAACCATATTTTTGGCATACATTTGAAAGAAAACTCTTTTTTTTCCAAAAAGTTCTACACCATGAATTTGTATTATAAAGTATATATTTATGCACTACAACATTAAACAATTATTTTCTAAATTACATTAGCGTAATTATATTGACTTATGCACAGGTCAGATTGTACTGTGTCGGCCTATTGCTTTTGTACATTCATTTAAAATAAATAACTGTTTTAACTTGCATCAAATGTATTGTATTAAGCTACATTACATTACATTACATTAAATGTGACATTTCAAGCACTTTTTCCATTTAAAATATCTGTATTAAATTGTTAATCACTATGACAATGGCATGTATCATTATTAGATCTAATTCTAACTTCTTTCCTCTGTGGGCTATAGGCTTTATACAGAGCTCCGACTCTGAGTAGGTTATGTAAAAAAAGAATAAGAAGCAATACCAGAAATCATCAGAATACTTTTATTTGTCTTTAATTAACATGAAACATTTTAGAATGTACTGCACTTAAAGTGAATATGACAAGTTTGACTACTGGTTTATGGACACTGGAGCAGTCTGGATTTTTACCTGTGATGCAACAAAACTGGCAAAATGGAAACAGAGCATTTTTCAGCGCTCAGAGACAACAACTTAGATTAGTGACACAAGCAGAATATAACAAAATACAACTCTGGGAATGTTTTTGATGAGGGGACGACAATATAATTTAGTCCAAAGCTCAAAGAAGTAAATTTTACGTAATATGTTTACAATGTTAGTGAAGTTTACTATTTTGCTTCCTGTTTGGACAGGGCAGCAGATGTGGCATATGTGCTAAAACCACAAAACTCTCACCTAGCAACCATACTTTAAACAAGGGCCAAAGCTTGTGTCCACAACAGTGATTATTTGAGAAATACAAGTATGTGAAAACAGCTTTATTTTCTTAATGTTTAAACTGTCCTATGCACTTTAATGTGACTCCTTTACAAAAATGTGTTTATCTGAAATAAAATTGTATCAACATCAGAAATGCTTTGTAAGTCCCATTCAATCTCCATTCTGTGTATCTTGTGGAGCTGGAAGACAAAAAGACAAATATTATGTCATTTATAAGACAATTCAAATCACATTTAGGATATGTAAAAACACACGCATGCTTTAGAATATATGCTTTGACAATACAAACCATTACAACTGATGCTCTCCTGATGCCACTAACCCACTCATTTTTGCATTCAGTGATGGAATTTCCTTTCATGATGTAATCATAACACTGGTTATTAACTTATTAACACTGGTAATGAAGTACAGTGCCGATGGGTACTCATTTATAAATGGACCCAAAATTAAAGCATTTGTGGTTTAGTTCCCACAGCTGCTCACGTTTGCAGCTGCCCTGCGGTCCGGAGTGGGATGTATTCAGGAAATGACCAAAAGACAAAAGCTCTGATAGTGTAATGCTATTTATTACAAAAACAATGAGTATGCCATTTACAGACAAAAGGTCCGGGCTGTCTCTGAGCCAATGCGAGACACCCCGAACAAAGGACTTATCATATATTTATAGTATCTTATAGGACGCCCCCTTCGCTACCTAACCCCTATTCTCCAAAATCTTAAACCGTTCCCGATATTCTTGCACGTTGCATCTCAATGTTAAGACATGTGCCTCTGAACCCTCTGAACCCTCACAACTCCATACATTAAGCCCTTATTTGGAATTGTTCAGCGCACAGGCCTTTGACAGTGAAGGCCAGACACCACAAACCTTATAAGGAACTGTAAGTCGCACAAGTTTCTAATGGAGAAGGCCAGACTCCACATATTCCCCCCTTCAAGACTAAAGTCTCACTATTAATAACAATCAACTAATTACTAAAAGGCTGAGGTTGAAACCCAGCAGCATCCTTACGCTGGAAAAAGACTCCTCACCAGTCCTGCTGCAGCAGCCATGCTATTTTATAGCTAAGTATGGGCATCCCATTCTGGTATAACATAATAATCATATTTTTGATTAATACAGACAAAAATTAAAAACCATTATGTGAATGAGCATATGAATGGTAGAAAACACAAAGGAATAAAAGAAAATTATAAAACTTATGCGACATAGCGATATATATGTTGGTATTTAGGCATCCCAGCTCTTTCATGATGCCTTGATTCTCCACTGTCCATCGAGCCTTGTTTTGCTCAAAGCTCCGCTCATGTCCATTCCATTGTCCATTTTGTCCAATCCAACGCCACTCCCCATTGGTGTTCTGAAAGAACAAAAACTCCAATGAGTATCTTGGAACCCAAATACAATCAAACACTTAACCCTTATAAAAACATAAACATAGGGTATATAAAGTAAACATATAATATTAATATGAGTAAAAAGAAATAAAGATAGTTGAATATAATGGATGTGATAATAAATATGAAAAATTATGTGAAATTTGTAAAATTTTGTGAGATTTAAGTAGTCCCCCCTTGCACCGAAATTACACCTTTGAATGGTCAGGAATTTCGGTGCAAAGGTCAGTCCGGTCGAGTCAGGTAGTCATGTCTACCGGTATCTCATCCATGTCAGTCCAGTCATATTCTTCAACTAACGTAGTATCAGTTGTCATTGTCATAGTCTCAACAGTCCTCTTGACAAGTGATGTTTTAGTCGTGGTAGTATTGCCCTAAATTTCTCTCTTGCTTTCACAGGACTCTCATTAAGCATAATTGTCAAAATAGATTTCACATGCAGCATAGCTGTCCAAATTGATTTTGCATAGAGTACAGTTGTCAAAATAATATTTTCATAGTTTCATTCGAAGGTGAATGTTCCAGTATCATCTTCTTTGTGCTATCAGTAGAGATTTCTATACGAGGCGCCCTTACCTTAGTTATTGCCTCCTTAGTGACCCCCTTTGAGGTCACTACTTTTGGAGTACCCATTGTATTAGCCAAAGTTGTATTCAACATATTTTCTGGTGCTTTAGTGCCTGGTGTCATCACTAATTCACTAGTCGTTGTTGCGACTGACCACTTCCCATGTGTCATTGACACCTCCTGCTGGTATGGTTTCCGTCACCAAGATTACAATTTTTGTCCTAAAGATTGAACCTAACCATTCACCACGTTCCTTTTTAGCTACTAGCTGTGAGTCATAATACAGACACTTATAATGCCCTTGATCTTCAATTTGTGATCTGTGTATGTAAAGACTGCAATTTCCGGCAACATTCAATCTCCTTTTGTCATTTAACAGCATATATTTCCCTATTCCAAATGTCCTCCACAAGTCCAAAGTTTTCCCAAAAGGACCTACCCATTGTGGTCAAAATCGTTTCCTGTGACCGACTCTGTTGTTCCTAGAGCATAGCGTAAATCAACATCTCTGAATTGTCCTTGTCCATTGTCTGGGAAGCCCCCTGTGAGGGCATTGGCAGTGCACAAAGAATCACCAAGAGTGTCCAAAGTCTGTTCAGTCTCTTCTGTTGGTATTTCCGCTCCTTCCGGCTCTCTGTGGCCGTCCCCATGTTGCCTCTGAGTGCTTAGTTCCCCCCTTGAAACTTTTACACAATGTGACAAGTGATACCACGTAGGGGAGCCTTTAATTTGAATCACTGTTCCAATACTACTTCGAATGGTCCTTCACGGCGCTCGTTATACCACTCTCGTCTAAATACCTTGACAAACACCTGGTCACCAGGCTGTACTATTTCTTTCCTTTGCTCTGTCTCCTCATCTTCCTCCTGTTTTTGCTTATCTGAAACATATGTAGATAATTTCTTATGTAACTCAGCCATATATTTCAGATAAGCTTGCATTTCACTATCTAACAAGCTCAAGCTTGGACCCTTGCCACTAGTGCGCAAACGTGGAGTTGGCATTCGCCTTCCCGTAAGTAACTCATGTGGCGTCACATGCAAATCATACAATTCACTTGAGCGACAAACCATTAAAGCTAATGGAAGCGCTGCAACCCAATTCAAACCGGTATGCTGACAGATTTTAGCAATGCGATTTTTCAAAACGCCATTCATTTTCTTGCAAATACCCTGACTTTGTGGGTGATAAACCTATCCAGAACGTTGTTTAATTCCTAATTTTTGCAAAATTAGTCGAACCGTTTTATCCACAAATTCTTTCCCATTATCAGATGAAATTCTATTAGGAAGTCCTCATCGAGTGACAACTTTTCGACAAAAAAAATGGTAACAGAGTGGCCGTCCTTTCGCTTGGTTGGACAGGCTTCTGTCCACCTCGAAAATCTATCAACGACCACTAGCATATACTTTTTACCTCCTATTGCTCTAATCATGTCAGCAAAATCGATTATCAACTCCCGCATGGGGCCTGTCGGAGTTGGAATGTAGCCAGGAGATATAAGCACTCCTCTTCTACTGTTGTTCTTTAAACAGATGACACATTTGCCAATAAAATAATCAATTTGTTCAAGCAAATAGGGTTTCTCTTGACTTCCCCCCTTGCCACATGTGCCATGCCATGTGCTTCTTGAATCATCAGACCTAACAGGTCTGGTGGAGCCACAGGCCCATACCGTCCTGTGTGGCACCTCAGTCTCGCCAGAGCTGCTTGTCCAATGTGGATGCAGACTCTTGCATTGAAATCACATCTCTAAGAGTAATCTTATCTTCCAAATCCACCTCATGTGTAACCAAAAAGATTTCTCCTGCTCTATTTGCTCCCGTTATTGCTTTTGCTGCTTCATCAGCTGCTTTGTTACCTCGGGTTAATCTAGATGCATCCATTTTATGTGCTGCACATTTAGTTATAGCTATTTCTGTAGGTTTCATTACAGCCTGTAATAATTTCATTGTTTGAGCATGTTGTTGTATGGAAGACCCATCTGTTTTCTTAAACCCCCGATTTTTCCATACCGATGCATACAAATGAGAAACATTATGCGCATAAGAAGAGTCAGTATATATTGTTACACACTTTCCCTCTGCCAGCAAACATGCTTCAGTTAACCCCACGAGTTCAGCTAACTGAGCTGATGCAGGCTGTGGTACTATTTCAGCTTTCACCACCTCAAAATCATTACCCTGGGCTTTCACCACTGTATATCCTGCTCTCAAATGTTCCCCGATTCGATAACAGAAGCCATCATACCACAATTCTAGTTTAGGTTCTCTCAAAGGGAGAGCCTGTAGATCTGACCTCAGTTTGGCGTATCGCTCTACTTCCTGAACGCAGTCATGTGGCTCCCCGTCTGCCGACGTTGGCAAAGTTTCAGCGGGGTTTACCGTAGAACATCTTGTCAATGTAATGTTCCTGTTCTAAAAGTCTATGATATCTCTGAGTCTAGACATGGTCAATGTATGTTTACCATAATTCAAAAGTTTTCTGAGGCTATGATGGGTAAGGATTGTTACAGGATAGCCCATCGATATAGCTGAAGCCTTCACATACATCAATTGAACCCCCACCATCGCTCTATAACAGAGTGGAAAACCTAACTCTACATCTGAAAAACCTGTGGAGTAGTAAGAAATTGGCTGGGGCTTTACCCCGGTCCCTGTTGGCTGGCAGAGCACCGCACATGCATATTTGCCTCCTGTGGATGTGGACACATACAACAGAAAATTTTTAGAATAGTCCGGAAGTGCCAAAGCTGGTGCCTCCTGCAGTCTTTGCTTTACAGTCTCAAATGAAACAAGTCCATCATGTGTCCAGGTAAGATTTCCATGGAGCCCTGTGTTTCCCGTCTCTTTAATCAGTCTCAAAGAAACAAGTCCATCATGTGTCCAGGTAAGATTTCCATGGAGCCCTGTGTTTCCCGTCTCTTTAATCATAGCCCTTAAAGGTCCTATGAGACTAGCATAATCCTCAATCCATGCAGACCAATAGCCAGCGATGCCTAAAAACGTCATCATTTCTCTAACTGTCCTTGGTTTTGGGGCCTTGCGAATAGCTTCCAGATGACTGTCTGCTGCTGCTTCTGTTCTTTAGATATTGCTTGGCCTAAATAGACAACTTTTTTTGACAATATTGCAACTTCTTTTGTGAAACTTTGTGTCCTTTTTCATCCAGAATTTGCAACAATTTTATGGAGTCTTTGTGGCATGTTTTCTTGTCTGGTGCACAGAGTACAATATCATCTGCATATTGAATTACCGTGCTGCTCAACTGTTATTCAATTCCAGCCAGATCATTCCTCAAAATGCGATTGAAAAAGTGCGGGGAGTGCTTGTATCCCTGTGGCCGACGTTTGTAAATGTAGTGCCGGTCTTTCAATGTAAACCCAAATAGACCTTGACTCTCAACGCTTAAAGGTATACTGAAGAATGTACCACAGAGGTCTATTGTTGTAAAATATGAAGCTTCTGGAGGAATTTGGGAGAGTATGGTGTGGGGATCCGGAATTTCTGCTGGAATGTCTACAACCACCTCGTTGAGTGCCCTTAAGTCGTGTACCAGGCGATAAGTTTCATCCCCTTTTATCAGAGGCAGTAATGGTGTATTGCTCTGAGGATTCACTGTTGTTTCAAGAATGCCGGCTTGTACTATTCCTTCTATTTGTGATTCAATGCCTCTAAATGCTTCATCCATCAGTGGGTATTGGTTTATCCACGGAGGCCTTGCTCCTGGTCGAAGTTCAACACTCGACTCATTTGTTATTGTGACAGTGTGAGGTATCCCATGTCCTTGTGCGAAGATCATAATTTTTAGAAATTGTTGATCATCGCTTCTCCAGATTTTAAGATTTTCCATTAGTGGAGCAAATTTTGCTTTCTCTGCTTCCTCCATCATTGCCCCTATATGCTTCGGTTCATAGTCTGCAGCTGTTAACAAAGTCACATGTTGAACACTATTTTTTATGTTGAACTGTCTAGTCATATAGTCATTAATGTCCATTTTCATAGCTGCTCCTTGAGGTCTCACAGTGATGTAGCTTGAACTAAGATGAACTTGTTCTGGTTCCTGACTCAGCCACTCTTCTGGCTTTGCTTGACTTGTCTCTTTAAAATACTTCAACGTGCAGTGTGGTTGATATTTAGGAGTTCTTGCATTAGATAGATTTGCGATGAATTCCTCTCATAATTTGGCTGGCTCCAGCAGTTCTGGGCTAAGATTTCCAACCCAGTATACGGTCAAGGTTTCCATGTCTATGGTCACTAATAACTGGTGTTGGACTTTTTCTGGCACGTCCACTAGACAGCCGTCTGGTGTGCAGTAAATAGTGCATCTCATTTTGCACAAAGTGTCTCTTCCCAAAAGTGATATTGGTGTTTTTTTCTGATACAAGTACAGGTATTGTAATACTTTGATTTTTGTAGTGGAGCTGTATTGGTTTTGTAAGAGGAACCAGCTGTTTGACACCCTCAAACCCGATTGTCCATACGAAATGTTCAGACATGGGGAGATTCATAGCATCTTTAGGCCATAGACAAGTGAAGGCAGCTCCAGAGTCGACCATCAGGTTCAATGGCTGATCATTCGCCTCCACTGTAATCATAGGATCTGTTTCTGGTTGTGATGCTACCTGCTGACACGTCCCTGTCAGGTTCTCCGGGCACCCCTAAAATCCAGGTTCCAGACCAGCGTATGGATTTACCGGTCCTGAAGCCTGCGGTAAAGAAGATTGTCCCATGAAGCCTCTTTTAAAACCTCCTCTGTAACCTCCTCGGAAGCTTCCTCGGGAGCCTCCTTGGGAGCCTGATCCTGGACAGTTACATTCACGAGCAAAATGGCCCAATTGTCCACACCTGTAGCAAGCCTCTGAAGAATTTAGTTAGTTCTGATTGAAGTTATTTCCTCTTCCTCTGTTGCTATTTCTCCATCCTCTTCCTCTCCAGTTTTGAAATTGATTGAAAATTGTTGGGACAAACGACGGGGCTGGAGTGACTGGTTGTTGTGATGGTTGATTGCTTGCGGCTGACTCGGCATGACCACAGCTTGCGTTTTATCCTTTCGCTTATTGTCCGCCAGTTGGATCTGATTCAGTTTTCTGAGAATCTTTTGGTCTTGTTCTTTCCAATCTTGCTCCTTTTTTTGATATAATTCCACTTGGTGGGAGATATGATCCGTATAAACACTCTTTGTCATATTTCCGAGGCCAACCACTTCGGCTAGTTTGCTTCTTACTGGCAGTGGCAATCCTGTCTCTATTTTAGCTCATAGAATTAATTGCTCCATTCGATTGACATCTGGATCCTGTCCGGTGGTATTACGTCAGGCTTGAAATGCTCTTGAAATGTACGCTCTCAGATTTTCTTGTTGTCCCAGTGGTTCTGTGAGGATGCTGTCTGGATGAAGGTTTGTTGGGTAGCAATCTTTCATTGCCCACCACATTTGCCCTCTACATCCAGCGAAAAGTTCTGTGTCATTTACTCCTGTGTTGACATATCGATCCAGTCCAGCCTGCTGTAAAATTTCATTCATAGTACCAACTCCCAGGTCTTCTTCTGATTCTCCACTATCGGTTTCACTTTCAGTTTTGCCATCTTTGGTAGTTCCGCCCATAGTCTTAACATTAACTTCAGTCCCTGAAGCTTTCACAGTCTTGCCAATAATCCTCTTCTCCTCTTTACTTTTACTGTCCTTCATCCCTTCTTTCTTTTCTTCCTTTTTCTGTCACTCTTTTGACTTGTTTTTCATCTCCTCTTCAACTTTATCTCTCCGACTACCCTTTCTACTGGATTCTTCTTTTTCTACTACTTCAACTGGGTTAATTTTAGGAATTGTTTTTTTTTTATTTGCCCATTTTATTCACTGTTTAATTTGTTTGTCTATTTAACTATGTATTTGTTTGACCTTGTTCAACCTTCACCGATAAACACAGTAAACAGATTCACCCAGAGCAATAAATCAAAATTAACGTTAGCATTCAAACAATGATTGTCACCATAAAACAATTCAAATTAAGATTATGTAACTATGTGTGTAAAAATGTCACCACTGAAATTAAGATTATATAACTGCATGTGTAAAACATCTCAGCTCTTGAATTATCCAAGTAGATAAATCACAGTTTAGTTAAACAATAATCCCTCAACCACAATTAATTTAGTATTCAGGTACAATTATTGTATTTATCATTAATAACATGAATGTTTTCTATACAAAAGGAATGTGGAATGCAGTGGTGAAACCCCAAAGAAATGACTAGATCAATTATCTAAGGAGAATTATCAATTCTTTCATAACCAGAAGCTGTCCGTTGCCAAGATTCAGTGTGAGTGTCACTAAGTATTGATGTGTGATCAAAAACAATGTGAATCAATATGATGATATAAGCAGGTCTTTGTGTGGTGGAAAAGATTTAGTGGATAAAAACAAGAAATCACTGGCCTTTTTAATTTTCGACGTTGAACGAGTCCCATCACTGTTTCGGTTGGTTTGGCTCAGCTCTGCCGTCTGGCGGTAGATTAGTCTGGGTGTCGTTTGGCCTAGTTTAGGCTAACTACCAACTGGCCTGGACTGAACCGGTCTCTGTCTGGACCCGTCTGACTTGGCCCTGCTCTCTGGCCTTGGCCTGGGACCTGTCTCACGCTCCCACGGAACCGTGATAAAGAAACAACAAAAGTGCTGTCAACATATCAATATCTGTATACAGAAATATCTATATTTCATATCTGTTATCTGTATTTCATATAATTCACTTTACTCTTATTATTATATAATATAACGCTCAACTAACCTCACCCAAAACAAAGAACCTGTGATGTTTTTATAGTCTCTATAGGACACCCCCTTCGTAACCTAACTCCTACCTATGTCCGAAGACTTAAGCAGTTCCATATGTTCTATACATGGCATCTCAGTCTTAGGAATGTGCCTCTGAACCCTCTGACCTCTATATGTTAAGCTCATATAGGGGATACCAGGAGCACAAGGCTCTGATGGTGGAGGCCAGATACCACATTTGTATTAGGTAAGTTTTTCAATTGGCTTGTTTTTGTAAAACTCTACTAGCGTTTTTGTTGCCTGGGATCCAAAATACACTTTTCAGATGGGTGTGATTGACAGGTGGGTTGGCCAATCGGGGACAGGCATGGCCCGTCCGTATTGGACAAAATAAAGAAAAGAAATATCACAGGAGGCTGAAAAACATTGCGGGTCTCTGCAGAATCAATGAGCCAAACACTAAACTCAGATAAATTTGATTTTATTTGTAAATGATAGGTGACCAAAAAAACAAATCTGATCGCACGATCACGATTGGCAGGGCTTGAGTGTGACTTGACTGTTAGAATGGACTCATCCAAAAGTGTGCAGTGAGTGGGAGGGGCCCTGCTGCTGCTGCGGTAGTTTCAAAGATGTTTACAAAATGGACAGGCATCGAACTATTTCAGTTGGACTTTTTCTAGCTCTTTGAGAGGCATGACGATGCCTGTGTGGTGAGGTAGGTAAAAGCATCTCTCTTGACTGTACTTTTCAAGCTTTATTTTCACTTAAGACACAGCTACCCACCAGAAAGTCTGTTCACAGAATCAATGTTCTGCATAATAACCGGACCAGGAGACAGGGACAAGGTTGTCCCACTTAAAAAATAAGTCTAGACTGAAACCATCACTTAAGCCTCTTAATATTTTTCTGGGTCATGATGTGGACTTTCAGATATTTAATTTGCCCTAACACAGACTTTCAACACTCACATTTAAGGTACTTCTTTCCTTGTGACCCGCCCCTCTCTCTCTCTTCATGCTCAGAGGCAGCTGCATTAGCACACACACACACACACACACACACATACACACAAATGCACACACACACAAACACACACACAGACACACACAAACACGCACAAATGCACATACACACAAAAACACACACACACACATACACACAAAAACACACAAAAACACACACACACGCACAAACACACGCACAAACACACACACAAACACGCACACACACACACAAACACACACACACACACACACATGCACACGCATACGCACACAAACACACACACACACAAATGCTCCTCAGATTCCTCCTCTTAGGAAATGAAGGGAACAAGACACTAAAGCACATTTTAAAAGTTTAGTGCAACTTCAAACCGTTTTCGCGTATATTGATATATAAATTAGCCTCTGCGTCTGTAACGAGGCGTTATGTGCTCATGTGCAGTTCCCCAGTTCAGGATGAAAACTGCTGGGTGAAAACCTATATCCAGCGACTGCTCTTTGTCAGGACCTCCATAGAAAAAGTGAGCAGGCTACAGAATTATGTTTAATGTGCACAGAAGAGTAAATGGATGTGACAGTTGATTTTGAAAAATCAGACAATAAATATTTGAATAATGCAAAAAAGAAAAAGAGTAGGTCGGCATTATTGGGAGAGCCCCAAACTTGCCGGGGGGGGCAACTTCATTCTCTGAAGTCTTCAGAGAGTGAGATGGTTCATATGGCA
>KN476307.1:2330-15592 GCA_000787095.1 Periophthalmodon schlosseri
ACCACCTCTCTATCTCTCTCTCTCTCTGTCCCTCTCTCTTTCTCCCTCTCCTTTCCCTCTCTCTCTCTCTTTCTCTGTCCCTCTCTCTTTCTCCCACTCCTTTCCCTCTATCTCTCTCATTCTCCTGGGACCTGGCTGCTTGATTTTCCAAGGTGTTCGTCTCTCACTCTCCCTCCATTGTCCTCACTGCAGCCTTATATCAGTCTCTGCTTACGCCAGTGTCTTGTCATTTATTCTTTCACACCGCTCTCCCCCTCTCTCTCTTCTTCCTCTTTCTTTCTCTTCACTACGGTCTCGGCTCCTTTCTGGACACAACACAAAACCTTATTTAGCAGTCCGCTCAGCAACAGCCGTAGCAAAAGCTGCCAATTCACCTGCTTAGATAGCTGTATTCTCTCGCCCTCCGTCTCCAAAACCCACCGCAATTACAATCCCTTGCATAAGTAAATGCACCTGGTACACAGCCACGTTTGATCAGCACACCGGATCATATTCACACACTTGTGGCCATATGCTTTATTACCCAGAGCGGCAACGGGGGCTGTTGGAGGCTGTTGTCACGCACACTGTCTGGTTATGTCTGTGTGTGTGTGTGTCTGTGTGCATGTTTACGTGTGTGTGCATGTGTGTGTCCGTGTGTGTGCACTGCAGTAGGATGTAGGGAGCCCAGGTAGATTGAATGGGTGAGAATGGAGATGTGATTAAAGTCTTGTGCGTATAGAGTACAAATTAACACAGTGGCTCAGAGGCATCAATTACCAACCAACATTTGAGGAGTATGTCTTTGAATTTAGACAGAAAGATGACTGCTTGTGCATTTTTTATATGTTATAACTCTCTATTTTTAAACATTAATAGCCACATGCCACATATGTATATTAACTAGGGCTGAGAATTATAAGGTCCCTCACAATACACAATATCACAATATATCATAATATCACAGTTTTGCAATACGTGCGATAACTGATATATTACACATGATAATCTGCTTTATGTAACATCATTTTTACGAATCAAATATATTTGAACTACATTAGTTCTTTATTAAACCACCTGCAACTGAACGAATGATCATCAAAACAGCCACTATGTCAAATGTATTGCATACACAAGTTTCCTTCCTCTAAACAAACAAGACTGATACAGCAGACCTTAATATTGAGACTATATCACCAAATTTAAAATCACGATATGTCGATATTTCTATATGTGGCAGTAAAGCCTGCAGGCGGCTCTGCTACTTAGGAGCTCCATTTTCATTGGTCATTTATGTCAGCTGTCATCAATATAAGTGTCCTCTGACCTTATAGACTTCACACCTCACACTTTTGTCGTTGTCATTGTCGCCCTCGTCTCCAGGTAGTAGAGAAAATCTAGTCTTGACTGTAAGTTGCACTTTTACTGTGGCACTAATTGGTATTTCTGAGCATTCAGAGTGTTGCGGTGCTACGATGCTCCTGTGTGTTACAAGCTGGATGGCGGTGCATAGGCTGTGATGCAGTGTGTCGGCTGGGTGTTTGTGTCAGAGATGCATAATGCTTCCTACAGGTTTGTTAAATCAGAGCCTACTGTAGGCATCAGCTTTTAACTAATGTAATGTAATAACCAATCCTTACACGTCCGTTACCACGGAGATCCCACCTGCGGTCTTGCCCTTTTCTTTGTGACCATGAAATGTCCTCAATGTGCAAAAAATGGACTTGTATGAACTGTGATGATGAACGAGTTAAATGAAGTACAACAACGGAGCTGTTAAAAACTATTTCAAACTAACTTATTTAAAGAATAAATCCAGTCATGTGAATAATTTAAACCTTGCCTCTGTCGACACAACAACAAACTTGCGTGCCTCAATTTAAGGTCCTACCTCAGGTGGCACTGTTTGGCAATTATATTTTATAACACCTAAAGTAAAAAAATGAAAAAATAAAATCGGTTCCCAACCGACCACACTCAAAATATTTTAGCACACTTCTAATAACCTTTAATATGAATAATTTAGGTTAAACAAAAAGAAGATATTTGATGTTGATATTCTGAGAAGAGGTCTGACAATGTGCATTTGACAGCAGTTTTTACAGTTTTAGAGAAAGTGATCTACATTGAATAAAAGATCATTATCAAGCACCACTTGTTATCATTGAGCTAAAACTTCTTTGAAATAATAAGACTATCATCATCACTGCGCACTGTTCTGGCCTTTTTACACCTCGCCTGAAAGCAAAGAATCTAACTTTAATAGAACAGGGGTGCTGTCTAGTAGATTAAATTTTAGTTGGTGTAAAATACTTTTCCTGCAAAGAGATCATGTTGTTTCTACCACTTATCATTTTAGTGAAAGCTGAATATTTTCTCTTTGTGCATCAGAAGAATAACACACACGTTAGCAGACCTCTGTGTCAACCATTGCGCGCTAATGCTTTGTCGGATTGTAGCGGCTTTACTGTGCTTTCAAATCAGGCCCAGGTGGAACACGGCCAGATACTACAAAATAACAATGTAAAACAGGGACAGTATGCATGATATTTCTGTATTATCTGGGGCATTTTTTGGTATTTTGTGATAATGGAAAACTGCGCAATATCCAACAACCATAATGGTAACGTCGGTGCAACTAAAATGGATATAAAATGGTGAAGAAAGAAGCGTTAAAGCAGCACAAAGAGATGAGGGAAATGAAAATATATGACTACTTCATATTTGAAAAAACGCTTTATAGAAGTGTAGCAGAGCCGTTCTCATGCAGGAGCTTGTGGCTACATGCATTTCCCCGACAAATATGCATATGCCATTGTGATTCATCTCTCTGTCATCAGTCATATTCCGTAGTATTTAAAGGTGTACTATGTAACTTTCTGAGTGAAGAGTTCCTCCATCTGCTTGTCTCCATAGAGATGTCATTTCTTTATATGGAATGTGCCACACACTACTGCATTAAATGTATTTCAAGAATTCCTAAAGTATCTGTCACCTGCTTCATGAACGTACAAGTTGAACGCCATATTCTGAGGAATATTCCAAGCATAGCAATCACATCTCCACTGAGATAAGAAGGTGGCGGACCCTCCACCAGAAGAGTTACATAGTGCATCTGTAAATTTGAGTTTGAAACTAAAAGGAAGACTTGATGATAGATGCCAATTTTGATACCACATGTAATTGTAATTTTCAATACAAAATTGGTCTTATATATCTGTAGATTAAGACCATTATAAATATTCCACTATTATTATTATAACTTTACTATTCAGGAAAGGTTCATATTTGTCCCGTTGGTGTATTTTTTTCATATCTGCTTAAATGTGTTTTGTTTTTAGATTTAGTATTAATTAGTATCTGGGACTGATTCTTTTGACAACCCACAGCAATGTAGCATTCTGGTGTGAGGAATCATACCAAATTTCTTCTGGTTATTTATTTGCTGAACACAAGGGTTACTGTAGGCTGTAACCCACGCCAAAGCAAGAGCAAAACAACAGCAGTCTCCACTCACTTGAGCCAGTCTGGTCTACAGACCAGTAACTCACTAATAGAACCTTTACATCAACTTGTCGGCATAGCAACCAAATGTCACATAGAAAAGCAGTTACATTAACAACAACACATAAACAGTTACAAGAACAACAAGTGTCAACCCTGAACTGAACACTAAATATCAGATCATTACAGTAATAAAGATTTAGCCCCTCCTAAAGCTCACAACAACAGAGACATACAAACAACAATGCATGGGTTACTCTCCCATTTTCCATCAAGTCAGGTGAATGGAACTGTACTATTTTACAAATCCACTCCTGAGTAAAGTTGGTAAAGCTCCCTGCACATTTTGAGCTTTAATACAATAAAAGCACAGAATATTTTAATTGGGGGAATAAATCGGACAAAACCTCTTTTCTGTCACACTCCCGACATTCAGGTCTGACTGAATAAATGAAGAAAGCTGACAAGATTTCCAGTCAGGCAGCGGCTCAAAAGGTGTTTAACAAGAAAGTCGTTTGATTGGGCAATTCACTTTGTCAAAGGCGCTCACGTCAAGGGGCTGCTCGTAATGTGAACAAGTCAGACTCACCAACTGGACCCAACTTTGAATGGTGTTATTCAAATCAGCTCAGCCTTATTATAACACCTCCTTGTTAGGATATTTGGCCCTGTCTCGCAATGGGACTGGAAAATAGCCACAAGGAGGTACTAAATTTTCATAAAATCAAATCTTTACTCATTTGCGAAATAACAAAAAACAACTCTATAGGCTAGAATAGGCTATTTATCATGGACTGATTTGAACAAAGTGGAAATGAACACTTGATAATGGGAATGGAGCAAAGGGCCATTTTTACAGCTGAAAGGGCATCTGGCATAAAATTCTGTTAATTCACTGTGCATCTAGTTCCGTATAGCAAGTTCTAAGTAAGAATGGAAAAAGCAGACTTGTAGAAAAGGAGATAGAATAAATCGAATAACTCCTATTTTGACAATAACTAAAGGAAATGACATATATTTATTTACCTCTACTGCTGTGCTTGTGCGAGGCTTCCCATTGACAGACAAAGCATGTTTACAAGCAGCAAGAGCATTTTCAATATCATTCTGACACCTAATGTAAAAAAGGGTTTTCAAATAAATTGCACCTGCAGTTTTGAGAGTACTTTCCCATTCAAATTTAAGCCGGCACATTGAGTCAACTTGAGACAGTATACATTGTTATAAGCCTATACTATTTGATTCATAGCATTAAAAACAGATTATAGTGATTGACAGGCTAAATGTCACTGTAATGTTCAACTGTTTTGTAGATGAGAAGAACATTAGATTTCTTTCTTTTTTTTTTCTGAGGGTTCAAGAAAATTCTTTTTCAGTGGTCCAGCTTGTGCATTGATATTATGGCAACGCGTTACTTAAGGGCGTACTTAATTAGCTGCTAATTTGCATACTTCTAAGTGGTTAATTTGGTTTAATTAGTATTTATTCTGCCCTTGTTTAATGCCCTATTCTCCTTAACCTTATTCTGCCATTAGACCTTTACTAACACTTTTCCTACCAGCAACTCCTCATTAATGCTTATTATTATGATGCTCGGACGCTTTGGTAGTAACTGTTACCAAAAGAAAGGTAGTTTTTACTTATTAACATTTACTCATAAACAAAAATGTCCTAATGTCATACCGTTATACAGAATAACACATTAATAAGGGTCAAATATGAATTTACATCAAATTACTAACTTACATGTTTGCAAATTAGCAGCTAGCTGGATTTTAATAGCCCTAAATTGTGTTACTGATATGGTTCTACAAGACAAATAGATTGGAGCCATTTCATAAACACTCTGACTTTTGGGGGCTGTATTTTGTCATGTGAAATCTCTGCATACATCTGTTTTAAGTTGGTCTTTCCTTGTGTAACCTATCACGCACTCAGCCCAAAATTGAAAATGTCTTTTGTTATATTTGTTGATGAAGAAATAAGTCCTGCATGGTGCTGACTGATTGCGAAAGGCCTTGGTGTAGGTCGAGCCTTGTCAAGAAAAGAGCTCACTAAAATGAAGGATGGGGAGGCCGGCGTGTGAACAACAGTACTGCAAACACTGTACCTTCTATTTCAATGTTTTTGGTTTTTTTTTATTTAGCTGTAAGGACACACTACCTGATTTATGACTCCAATCACTTTAAATGCTCTTGAGATGCAAAGGTACACTTTGTAACTTTTCTGGTGTAGGGTCCATTGAGTGTATATATAAATGGACATAGCTGACTTGCTAGCCGCTGCGTTTCAAATAGGAAGTGATCCTGGGCGCTCTTCCTGCTCCATCAACTCCTTCCCCCCTCTCTCTGTAACTGCTTCTGTCAGGCTCGCCATTTTGGTCTTAAAATGTTCATATTAACCCGCTCTGTTATTTGTATTTCGCTATTGTGTCCGTAACTCAAGATATGAACATTAATAAGAGACAAACCACGTGCTTTCTTTCCCCGAGGTCACTCTTGCTAGTGTCAGCAACAGGTTTGATTGACAGCTAAGTGCCCGCCCACTGCCAAACCAGAGGTGTGGACGGGAAGGGGCGTTACCTTCAACAGTTTTGCTTCAGATTGGTTTTTGGTTGCTATGATAACTCGCAGTTGCAATTCCAAATATTTAACTGGAACCGAATGTTGTGGGTGACGTCACATTCACTTAGTCACTTCTTTATACAGTCTATGGGAGGATCTGCCAGTTGTTTGTCTCCACTGAGCTATCACTGCTCTCTTATTATTATTCTACAATATGGCATTAACTGTTTCTGGTAGGTGTCAAGCTAGTGACACCAGCAGGCCAAGTTAAAGGTCAGATCTGTGGTGAGGCGAGCCCACTCACAGTAAAAGTGTTTCATATTCTTCAAGTTATTTCTTAAGCAATAAAACACCTGCGATTGACTAAGTACAAGGTAGATAAGGTTAACGCTGTACTGTGGAACATTCAAGACAAAGCAATAACATCTATATGGACACAAGAGAAGTTATACCGTGCACCTTCAAAGTGGTAAAAGGCATTGTATCAGTTTCGGCACTATCAAAATAAGTCAACATGAATTCTGAGCACTACATATTTCAATATCAAAAGGATTCTAAAGTATGCCTGCTTAATAAAAAAAAACATTTCGACAGTATATATAGGCTCGTCCTTGATATCCTTTTGTAGCAGGAAACGTTCAGGTGTGCTATGCAGCCTGGGCAACTCTTTTCTAAATGCTTTTGAACACACAGTCTAACCCAAGTTAATTGCATACGAGGAAATGCCATCAAAGCAAGCCAATTTATCAGCTGTGCCTTTATAATGGGGATAGGCTGTTTCTAGTTTACATAGCTCTCACAGCTCATTGAACCGTTACATCAACTCATTTAAATAGCAAATAAACTCCATTTCAGATTATTTCTTTATGCGTCACTATAGGCAGACTGACGTACTTAAAGGGCCCATATTACGTTGTTTTCTGATATATGTTGTAATATTGTCTCCTGATCATAAACCTATCCGGAGTAGTGTTTTGTTTCATTCACACATGTTTAACAGTTCTTCTCTCAAATGAAAATCACTGTGTTCCACCTTGTGATGCCATGTGGTAATACAGGAATTTCAACCTGGAATTGCCAATCTCTACTAAACAAAAGGTAAAAGGTACCTGTTTGTAGCTTGGAAAGTACTGCTTCATAACATCACAAGGTGGAACAGACCATTTTGAGCTTTGAAGATGTAGACAAAGTAATAATAAAAGGTTACTCAAACATGTGTGAATGAAACAAAACAGACAACTCCGGGTATCTTTTGGAGGAGGTAACAGTATTCTAACATAGCTAAAAGCTCACAAGAGTCAGTTTTGTGTAATATAGGACCTTTAAATGTGCCCTATGGAGTGGCAAGTGGGAGACCCCCCAATCAGAAAAGTTACAAAATGTACCTTTAAAATACCACATGTACTTGAGTAAAGGTAACATAACTTGTAAATTTGAGTACATTTTCTTTACTTGCTATCTAAAGCGCAGTAGCTAAGAAAGATGCTAAAAGGTTGACGTCAAATCTAGTTTTGAGCATTTGACTGAACCAATTCTGTCCATGACTGCACCTGCAAGTTCAGTCAGTTCTCAATACTTAAACCAAATGCAGGGAGTTATTGCTTGGCCTTGTTTTGCCATGAAATAGTACAGTCTCTCAAGGTAAGCAGTGGACTGGTTGCACTATGTCCATAAAAAGGCTGATTTTGCCCAGTTCTCCTTCTCATTTCAGAGTACTGCCAAAATTATGTTGAGTTAGTGTTTTGTATAGAGAAGTGTTAATAATGCCTTGAAGTACCTCGAGAGTCTTTCGTCCAAGCTTTGGCCCTCTACAGCTGTAAATATTGTGCTATAGTCCTGTGCTTATTACAGATTCAGTGTGGCTGAAGTGTGCGATAGCTATTGAATAAAATGCATTCGCCTTGTTATCAAAATGTTGTGACTACTCATGCACAATTAAAGGCTACCAAAACATAGGATTTGAAGTGTGGCTGCAAAACTATCCCTCAAACAATAAAATAAATTGGCCCGTCTGATGTGGTCGTTAAACAAGGAACTTTAACGATTCTGAGAGGACAAACTTAATGAATTCACAAGGCAATTAAATGGGTCATTTCAGTTATGTTTGGGGGGCTTTTCTGTAAAGTGATGGCTGCAGCTGTAATAATGGTAGGTGAAGGAGAAAGCAACTATTAGCTCCAGATAATACAGACATTCAAAGTAACTCAATATTTTTATATATTTAAGTATGATTATGAGTATGATAAAAACTATAATGGTAGTTTGCAAAAGTAGACCAACAGAGGCCGGGGATGCTGTAGCACTAGCCGTAGCATAGTACAAGGGTTACATTAGTTATAGTAGCCCAGTAGTAGGAGTGACGGGGTGAATTTACATACAGTGGAAGTAGTACTGCAGTTAGGTTAGTAAAAGTAAGCCTAGCAGTAGCAGTATATAGCAGTCACAGAGTTGTCATTTGTAGATGTAAAACTAGCAACATTGGGCTACAACAAAGAACAGGCTAAGCAAAAGTAATATAATTGTGATGTATATTATTATTCATAGACATAAATGCTTGCAGTAAGTACAACTGTAGGCTACTTACATTCCATCATTTTATTATTGCATTTTGCACTAGCCCCACTAGCCCACTGTTCTGACACCGCACATCAGTCTATTGTTAAAGAGAATGTTGATGTACTGAAAATAGGACAACTTAAAAGTACAGTATGGAAGTTTCTGGAGGTGGCACATCACCTATATTATTCATGGAAATAAAAAAGTAAAACCATATTTTCAAACATTCTCCATGGAGATAGAAAGGTTTTATGCCATACTATGGAAGACTGTAGCCAGATGAACAACATTTCCATGGAAACAAGCAGGAGGTCAGGCCAAACAAGAGTCAAGTTTGTGGAGATGGAAGGCCTAACCCTAACCCACTCAGAGTAAGGACGCATGTTTTTCAGTGAACTAAACACAACAAGATTTGGCTAAAAAGTTACATACTGTGGTTTACAGCTTTAAATGTGAGAGATTATGTCAAGTGTTGATACAATCTAGCCTATTTTTTGGCGCTAACACCACTCTGACCTTTGCCTTTAGACCCTATAACCAGCAATCTCTCCACCCCAGCTGGAGATTACAATAATGAGGATGCACCAAATACAATCACTGGCAGCTATTCAAATATTTGTCTAGGCCCTTAGAGGACCAAACCACAACCTGAAGAATATGAAACAAAAACTGTGCAAAGTTCATTTTAAAATGTCCTGAGATGGGCGAAGTTTATTGCTCAACTTTGCATAAGAAAAAATGAAATTGCAATGGGTCAAACAGGCTCAAGTGGCCAATTAGAGAGGTTATACAGCCACCTCAAATTTGGTAAACAGTGTTGCATAAGCGCTCTATCCTTCTATGGGATGGTGAGCTAATTATATGGAAGGAGAGAGAGAGAGAGGATGCCAGCAGCGGGTCTTGATAAAGTGTCAGACTGAAAGAGCCACACGAGGATAGTTTGAATCACACATCGCAATGGGAGGTGAGAGAGGAGATACAATGATACAAGCCATAGAGAGGATGAGGAGCTCAGAAGGGACGCTAGACAAGCATGACAAAACATTTGGGTGAGATGGCAGCAGATGGAATGGATAGAATTGGTACACAAGTAAGGATACAGGAAGTAAAAGAACATAGTAAAAGAACAACAGCTATTATTTGGATAGAAATCTCAATACAAAATACTACTCTTTGAAATAAACAGACACATTTCCATTTGACTTGAGATGCTGTATATGTAAAATGGGGTTTGCAAGAAAACCAGAAAATAGAAATCAATCATGTAAATACAGAGTGACCTATTTATGTTTTTAAATGGCAAAAATTGACCCACACAGCCACATTTAATGCTACCCAAATTTAATCTTCCCCCAGATCAGCACTTGACAAAAACCGACCGCTGCATAGTAATTGTAAAACATGTATGTGTCACTAGAAAAGTCACGCATGTGAATGCTAGTAATAATGTGCCAAAGGGCTTGTAGAGCTACATATTACTTCCTCCTTTCACTGTTTTAAAATGAGGTATCCCAGCTTTAAGAACATAACACTGAATGATTTTTATCTTACTTTGAATCCTGATTCTACATTTTCGGTTCACTGAAGCCCACTTTGATCCTTGGTCACATTTGGACACAGCGATGAAGACCACTTCTCCACATGTCACGACCAGGCTCTATGTGAAAAGTAGCCAATGAGAACTTTCTCTATTGTTACCGTGGAAACCAGGCTCTCCATGGAGTTTGTGAAGCCTACCTTAAACCCCCTTTGTGAAAAATGAAGTTGTGGTAATGCATCAGCAGCCCACACTTTACAGTTTTATCTGCCCTCAGTACAGAACTACACCTTCCTTTGAAGACACCTAGGCCTAGTCTGGCAAATTAGCTCAGTTATGAAAATAATATGTAATAATGTGTGTATTGTAAAAGGGAGGGCATCAGGCAAAAGTAATTACTGTTCAGCTAGTTTGTAATAAATGGTATAACCAAATATGAAAGAGGTAGAAAAGTATATTTCTCATTAGAGGGGGTATTAGGGTATTACACTTCTATGCATGTTAATTGCTAACACATTAGATATTTAAATAACCATGTTACTGAGACGGTGTAATCCCTCATTTGTCCAGGAGGGGTTCAATGTAGAGACAGTTTGAAACCATCTCTACATTGAACATCACCATTGTCTCCCCTCCTCTTGCTCCCCATGCTGTCATTCCCCCTTCAGAGCGCTATCACAACACAATCAATGTGCATTCCACTAATGAAACTGTCACACATTGCATCAGGTTTGTGAAGTTGTAGTGTATTGTTTTGCTCTGTAAAAACATGCATGCTTTTGTATATTTATGAAAAATTGTCGTACGTGAGCAGAGCATTGGACAAAATCGAATAGGGCCATGCATGGATGACATAAAACCTCTTCAGGCATGTTTTGTTTTTCATTTTTTTATGAGGGAACACCATTATAACATGGCAGAAAGCTCCAAAAAGTCGAATTTTTAATAAGAAAATGTAAGTCAGTAAATGGTGCTATAAACTGACTTGCAATTACCTATAATTGTTGAATTGGGATTGAGGCATAGAGCTCATTGTTGTTGCCTGCCTACAGCTGATGATGCCATTGTATTTGTTTCTGCCTCAAAGCCTGTGCTTCTTATTCTTACAGTTTAGGTGGAGAAAATATTTTGTGCTGCGAATGTGAACCTCAAGAGATAACTTTCTGACAATTTTCTTTTGAAACATTAGAGACATTAGAGGCAAAGTCATCCATTACGGGGCACAATAGTCACAAAGCCAGTTGGACAAACAGTATCCTCTTATTGTGTTTCTCCCGTTATAAAGGCTGTCATTTATTGTCCCTTTTTGGAGCTTGTGACAAACATGAGTTTTATGCATGAGGTGTGTTGTGTTCAAAACTAGTCCTCTGTCTTTTCTGGCACAGTGCACAAGTGCCCAAGTTAAGGGACGTTGACCGTGAACTGCAGCGTTTGAGATGACCTTTCCCCTCCTCTCACTGTTTCCTCTCCACCATGACTCAAAAAGTAAAGTTTAAACTAAAGTCAGCAACATGTTGGAATGGAATAGCTTTTCCAAATGGTGGCACAGATCCAACTGACCACAACAAATAGAGTAAACTTTGGAATTAGATTTTTATGAGGAAGTTTATCAAAATACACACTAACTATATGTTCTTTGGCTCATTTCTGATGACTTATATACATTTTTATCCATCTGTAAGATGTATCTTGCAATTAAAACATGTCAACCAATGAGTGCAGATAAGGGTATAACTTTTTGATGGAGGTACATTTTGGAAAATTAGAGCTATAATGCATTTAAGAATCTTAAATTACGTTACATATCAAATAAATTTGTAATGATTACTGGTACTTTTTATTTGATTAATTCTGGTGTTCCAATTAGATGAGACAGAATCTGACTTGGGCAAACTTTAATATTGTAATTTAAATTTCTGTTATTTCATTCCGAGAAAGAAAATCCAATTTTCCCCTTTTTTTGCCACAGCAGCAAGGCAAAATCTTGGGTAGACTGAGGCTCTGTGTTGGCAAATGCCTGGACATGGCTTTGGAGAGAGCGAGAGCGAAAGAGAGAGAGAGAGAGAGAGAGAGAGAGAGAGAGAGAGAGAGACATTTTAATTAACACAGTTTTTCTTTTTTAATAATGTCCCACTATTCCACTTGATTCAATATACAGTGACTCAAAGCGCCTCCAAGAGTTTACCCTCCACATTATTCATATAGATAGGGTCTTGTAGATGAATGCATAAATTCTGTTGGTTATTGGCCATAATCACGGTGCCAGTAAACATCTATGCAAACAGATGGAACAGATACTTAATAAACCCCAGCCTAATTAGAGTGTGCACATCATTTTGATATACTTCTGCTTCCCTGTAGCTATGGTGATGGACATTTGTGCTCTTATCAAATTGTTGTATTGTAACTCAACTCATTTGACACATTTCAGGCCAACTTTTTGATCTTGGTCTTTAATCTTTTGGTGTGCAACTGCCTCTCTGTGTCAGGTCTCCGGAGTTTTGGGGCTTGGCTGAGTGGAAGTAAAGCCAGTGTCATCCATGTTGATTCCTGGTCTTATAACACTCTCGCCTCTCGCTATAGGCCTCAGCTGTGCTTGTGTTTTCTCTCATCTTGTCCATCTGTGTCTGGGACTGTGAGGGCACTCCAGTCCTGCACCTTCCTCCCTCCTATCTCAGCAACTTCAAACCACTACTTGGCAAGAATAAAGATTGTGCTCTGTCTGTGTGAGTTTATAAGGGTATTCCAGTCCATTCTTTGCAAAGATTGACTTATGATTGTGTCTCCAGAGTGCCAGTGTTAACAGTTACAGATAATGACAACATAAAGGCAAGTGTGGACTTAAGTCACCTTTCTTCTTGCAAGTGTCACCACTTCATAAAAAACTCATCAGGACTGGACGTGACAGGGGACAGTTTGGTCTCTTGAGTATTGGAGTTTGGCCATAACACTAAACATAGTAGGGTTTTTCTTTGTGGGGAGAAATGGGTGTCACAGTAAGGCCATGTATACAAGGCCAGTGCTTGTGTTCAAATAACCCACAATGTATAGTTGTGTTTTTGAATCTAAAATCAAAATCTTGATATATCTTTATACATTTTATATATATATACATTATATAT
>JACM01053190.1:0-19184 GCA_000787095.1 Periophthalmodon schlosseri
AATAATAATGCATTGGTTTTATACAGCACCTTCCAAATCAGTTTAAAGTCCATTATTCATTCCTTCCACACTCAGTAGCTGGGATAGACTGACGGAAGTGAGGCTGCCAGTCTGTGCCCTTTCGACCTCCATTAATCACTCACACACCACATTTACACTTGCAAGGTTGGGGAAGTGTCTTGCCTAAGAACACAACAACAGTATACATTAGCAGCACTGCCCCACTACAGCGTGTGATCCACAGTGGTGTAAGGCAAGAATTACGCTGCTTTTGCAAAGTGTATTAAAAAACTTGCATTTCCACTGTAAGCTGGCTCTCCACTCCACAGATCTATCCTGTAATTTGGTCTGGAATACTGCGAAAAATTCCAGAAAAGGCAATAACACCTCTATTAGAGACACACATGTAGCGTAAGGACATCTGCTTTATCTTTGATGCAAACTAATGCTAATACTAATTTGCTATTAAAGGGGTTATTAAATTAGACTTGGGAACTGTAGCCAGATACACATTTTAATTGGCACGTATGGTCAGTGCAACAGTCAAATCCTTGATAATATTTAGATTATTACATACCTACTGAAGACGCTCTTTGGTATTATCAGACGACTCAAAAATACACCCTTACGCACATGTCCAAAAATATTTGTACATCTACTTTCTTTGGTTCAGTTCATTGTGATGGTAAATCCAACACTTGTCTGGAATGTTCTTGCTCAAGTTCTGGGGTCCGAGTGTCAGAGGCAGTGGTTGGAAGTGGGCGGCCATTTTGACAGATTGTTCGTAGCGTCCTCTTCCAGTTTTTGTCGTGAAACAGGTGGGAGTGGAGGGCTTATGGGAAAGCTATACCGGTATAAACAGTACGGTCCCAAAGTATCGGTGAGGTGCAGAGAGGAGCTTTGTGAGGTGAAGTGATTGGAGAAAGGAATGAGATACGGCGCACTTAAGTCTCTAGATTTCTTCCCTTGTAGCGCAGACAGCAAAGGCAGGTCAGATAGAGTAGGTAAGGGGGGCAGGAGTCGGTCCGGTCCCACATTTGAGAACCCTCGGAGGGGCAGTGGGGAGGAGGGAGAGCACAGGGAACCACCCGGGCTGCTCTTTGAGGGGTACAGGGGTAGAGCCACAGTCTGGAGAGGGGTGTCCCGACAGGAGAGGGCCGTCAGAGAGAAGGGATGAAGAGGAGAGGAAGAGGAGAACGGGAGGAGAGACTTCAGAGGAGACAAACTGCCGCTGCTTGAACCGGGACCACCTGCAGGAAGAGAAATATTCATTAGGTTTAGAGAGAAATTTGACAAAACAATTGACAACTCAAAATAACATTTTTTTTAATTAACACTTAATCAAGCAACAACATAACATGCTTGTACCAATTTCTGTTTTTTTTTATTAAATTCATTAATGTTTTATATTTGCGTTTGAAGAGTTTTTACATGACTCAAAACAATTGTTGTTTATTTTTATATATTTGCCTTGTGCATTTGTAATATCGGCTGGTTACATTACAGTCTCTGGACCCCCCCCAAAAAGCACTTGAAATAACTCGTAGGTCCACAAAGACTTTACCTATCAATCAGGAATTCTTACAGTTATACATTTTTCCATATGGATGTGAATAAAATTACAAAATAGTGTATGTGCACCTGCAGATAATAAGGGGCTGCAAGATTATCTGAAGATATAACTATTAAATACATTTTCTTAAAGCAGACCTATTGTACTTGCGTCTGCTCCATAGTTATAATCTATGACACCCGTGGATCATTATGTTATAATTTGGACATTTTAAATTGCAATATTCATCTAAAATGTCTTAATAAAAGAAAAAAAATCCGCTGACTTCTGCCTTAGAAAACTATGGTGCCCAGTGTGAGCTGACGTCACCGTAAACGTCATCGCAACAAAGAGCCGTGTAGCTGTTGGCTCCTCCTATGGATAGCTGCAGATCACGTTAGCGAGTGGATTTTTTTTCATTTGTACCTAACTGACTACGCAACGCTGCTGAATTCTACGTGTATCACTGATTAAGAAAAGAAAATTGAAGAACAAAGTAACTACTTCACAGTAGGCATATGCCGGGCACGGTGAAAATGGGGATTGATCAGCAATATGACGTTATGAAAATAAGCAATTAAAGATTGCTCAAACATGCACAAATCACTCCAAAAACAACTTAGAATGGGTAAATGAAAAGGGGAAACAACTATAACGTGGTTAAAAGATCTGAAAAGTTGATTTTGAATATTAGGTCTGCTTTAATTGAAAACAGTACATATCAGTGAAATTAGGTCAAATAAAACAATAAATACTGTTAAATCACTTTAAACTATTAAAAAAGCGAATATTATTTGGCTGTGGAGGTCCCCTACTGGTTGCATGATTGTTTGGGTGTCCAGGTCTGAAAACTTTGGGAACCCCTGTAAATGTATAACAAAATCTGCGCAGAGTTAGCCTTTGTCCGAATCACAACAAACAGCCCCAGTACCTTGTAGCGTCATGGAGAAAGGCTTTAGGTCCAGGCTGAGTGGTCCTCTCCAGGGATAGGACTCCAGCAGGCCGTCCAGTACGCCCCTGTTCACACAAGTACAGTCAATACACACATGTACCTCTAAATATTATTACCACAGTCTAAATATTGGTTCTGAGAGGTGTGAAATTCAGCCCAACTGTGTCCCACCACACTACAACTTTTAATTTGGTGTCTTGTTTCAGTTTCTCTCTGGGGTTACAAGTGTTTTGTGGGTGTCCTACCTATTCCTCCCTGGGTCTCTGAATCCTTTGGCAAATGGGTTCCTGTCGATCTTCAGCTTGGTGATCTGGAAAAAAGTAATGCAAAAAAATACATGGGTTACAATTGGGACAAGTGACGTTATTTAAGGCAACAATGAGCTCAACTTTATGACAGAAAGAAGAGTGGCAGTGCAGGTCTATGGGGACTGTGAGTTACTGCTAGCACCCAGGGCCCGCAGCCATGTCAAACAGGATTTTGGAGGAAAGGTTGGGGTCATTTGGTTTTATTTGGTGTTTTAATAGCTGTGGAGTGTAGCGAGGCATTATTGAGTTTCTGTAATAATACATGTGCTGATTGTAAAATGAAGCTTGATGAAAAGAGCTGGCAGTCCCCTCACTAGGTCTCTGTGTCTGGGGTAATATTAGCCAATGGAGAGGTCAGAGGAACCACTCAATGTGTTGAACCAGAAAATCAGGGCAGAAGTGAGTGTGAAGTTGTTCCCAGCAATAAAATAGACTATTACTATTTGCAAGGCGTCCTTATCCACCAATACTAAAGTAAATACATTTTACAGTACATTTTGTGAAGTACTTCATAAATAAGCAGAACCAGAAGATACCAGTTACAGTGAAAGCTTTGGATGTTTTATTGTCCCATTTGACATCTCTGTGATCCCTCAGTCATTCAGGGTCCATACCAAAAGGGAAAAAACACTTTGTCCAGCTGACAGAATTCAGCCTTTTTTGCTGTCCCATTTTCATTTTTTGGGAATACTACTAAATATAACTGTGGGCGACTACATGGTCTGAAGTACCCATCTGGATGACAAGCCTATGGCGCATTTTATATTGAGGGGGAAGCAGAGCGTCAGGAAGAAACCCAGTAAAACACAATGCCCACTCAGAACACAGAAGTTCTTGCTGTGAAACAGGAGTGCTTACTGTGCTTTTCCCCCCAATGCAGCTATGCCAAACAAACAGCCACTTTGCCTTGGTCCTATGCTAGCAAACATTCATTTTGATGATATATTATTTCACAATTAGGTTATGGTTATGGTTACAGTTAGGGTTAGGATTAGGTTTAGAAATAGATATTTTGGTTAAGATCAGGGCTTTAGGACAAAAAACGGGCTTCAGCAGAACTGCATTGAGAGATCAAAATAAACATGATAACACTGCAAATTAAATGACCAAAAATAGTATACATTTATTATTTATTCTATTATTTATTCAGAATTGAATAGGGAGTCCTGCTTCCTCAAAACACACTTGCCCATACATACTCCAAATTGTAAATACATTGTTGGAAAAATTGCAAAAAACCCAACAACTTACAAACATGTTCACATATTATAATGACCAAAGCCTACACAGTTTCATCTAATAAACTGAATAAAACCTTAGTGTGTGTTTGGTGCTTGATACCTGTTGGTTCTGATAGGCCGTGACAGTGGTGAACTCCGTCTCGGGGAAGCAGAAGCTGTGGACCCCCTCGGCGGGCACAGACTGGATCTGGGACAGGTCAACCCGAGGGTCCTGCCTGATGATGTGAACTCGAGGCTTGTACTTGTGCATTGACTGTAGGATGATCTGAGTGAAGACAAATAACAGTAAAATATGCTCCTCGCAATGTTTTCAAATTTTGCATAATAGTATAGCATTTTAAAAAACAAAGTAAGTATGTGCTAAAGAAATTCACATATTAAATTCAATAGCAAATACGCATGAATAAAAGTGTTTTGCTTATTTTTTTTATAAATTGATTGCTGCAAAATCTAAAAAGTAAACTTATTTACATGAAGTTAAATTAAATATATTTAATTGAAAAACAGAGCACAACTTAATGACTTGAGTCCTATTAGTTTTACTTTACTTTACTTTTGCTTCCTAAATAATATCGATAATAATAACATTTTGATTGCACAAAAATGTACCAAAATGTGTCTTTATGTCTCTTTCTAACACATAACAGAGTACTTGAGTGTGTGCTGGTCTAAACAGTAGTATCAGGTCTACACCCGAGCGGTCGCTGCTCTGACCACATCTGTCACATCTGCTCATCAATGAACCTCACAGGAAGTTCAGACCACACCGGGATTTCCACTTCCTGATCTGGGATTTACCTTCTCGGGATCGGTTTGAGTTTAGACTGAGATGGACCAAATGTGGATCACTGCAAGTAAACTGCAAGTCAACCAGGACTGAGACTGCCTGTCAGACGAGCTCAAATCACAACCTACCTTTTGTGAATGGGAGAGGAATGCGGGACAAAAACAAGGCAAGAGTCTAAACCAATGTGGGCTCTTGCATTGTTTTTGTCCCGCAGATTTGTAACACAAGCGGGATTAAAAGAGTGTACTTTTGAGTATTTTCCATCTGCTGCAATGTACAGGTCTAAATACAAACAATAACAAGTTATAGTCCGTTTATGCCATGTTGCATTGTGCAATAACATATTTTACCTAAAAAGTTAAAACGAGGACAATTTTGACATTCTTGACCAAAAAATTTTGGTCACGAATGTCAGCCCTTCTCAGTCATGAGGGGATAGTGTAAGTCAAAAACTATAACAATCATAATGCAAGTTGGATCTTAACACTGCAAACTGAAGATGCTGATTTTGCCAGAAAGCATAACTTTGCACAACTACTGTAGCTACGTATATCCCCTTGCTATTACTATTTTAAACTGCAAAGAACTAAAGCGGGCAAACGTTTCATAAATCTTCATACCTTCTAACATGAAACATGAAACACGAAATAAAAAGATGACAAAAGCAGCTGGTGCGTGCGCAGTGATGTTACCTACATGTCCCTTGTCGTCCATCTCGTTATTGGTGAGTTTTACACGGTCAAAGCTGATGACCTGACGCATCCACGTCTCTCCCGCGCACGGTGAGTCCGGGTGCACGTACAGCCGCGGGGAGATGCACGAGTGGTCCGTGTTTCCAGCCACCATCCACTGTGAGCTGTGGTACACGTATCTACAAGACACAGGGACGAAATAAGTATAGGCAATTGTTATTTTTGTTTGTTTTTTGGGGTTTTTTTTCTTATTAAAATCATTAAAATCTAAAGCTTATACCTGTAGCGTTTGGAGTCGACGGGCATTACGTCCATTGCCACATAGTACTGTTGGCAAGGGTCCAGATTGCGCACTTTTACGCGCACAGACGGAAACATTCTCCTGTTCATAGAAAAAGATTTAGAGACATATTTCTTCAAGGTAAGTTGCTTTACAACCCAGCGATATTTAATACACAGAATCAAAATATTACTAGTGCGTTTTACAATGTTGTTCTTATCCTTCTGGGTCATTTGCCGTTCAGAGAAAAGTTCATTGTGCTCCTGGGGCCTAGATTTACGGCGCTTGTTTTCGGTAATTGAATAAACTGATCCTGGGTTTCAGCGGGTATTTAACTGCTGATAAGTTATGCAGGATAAAACTATACGAGAAAAAACAGTGACTAAAACACATTTCACTCTGGTGCAATTACACACGTAATAGCACTTCAAATTATTCAAATATATATATATATTTTTTTCCTATAAGCATTTCCCTCATATGCTGTGCGTAAACTTAGCCAATATATTTTAAATGTAGCATAATTTAGATGCAGCAAGCCCACGTATAGCCCTTCAAATTATTCAAATATATATATATATTTTTTTCCTATAAGCATTTCCCTCATATGCTGTGCGTAAACTTAGCCAATATATTTTAAATGTAGCATAATTTAGATGCAGCAAGCCCATATAATTTGTCCTATGAACAATGTGTAAATGTGACAATTCATTACCTATCAATAAAAAAGATAGTGAAAGTAAATGCCTGGAAACAAGCCTTTATAGACTATAGGTTATATTTTTGTATCTGTTTGTTTAAGTGTTTATTGCGCAATGGTCTGCGTAAAAGTCATAAATAAAATAAAAGGAAACACAAAATAATAGGCCATGGGCTATACTTTTCTTATTTAAATTTCTTAGCACATTATTGGTCTAAAAATGTCAAGCCTATCCTATTTAGACTGTAAAGAATCCCATATTACACACGGCCTGTTTTAAGCATATGATTTCGTACCTTCCCGCTTTGGTGATGATCATTTCGGTGCCAATCTCGTAAAAGCGCCTCCACAGCTCAGAACCCTGCAGCTCCACCCGCACCTCTGTATCCGCCACGCGCTCCACCTCTGCGCCGGGCTCGTGCCTGACAGCTGCTCTGTCCGGGTCACAACACGTGTCCTCTGACCTGCAGCGCGCAGCTGGAGAGGCCCTTTTCACCTGACGCACCGGGGACTGCTCCAGGCCTAAAACAAGAGTTCAAATAATGACAAGACCGTCCCAAAAGGAAGTAATAAAGATATTTGGACTGAATCAAAATTGCTTTGTGATTTTTACATTGTAATTTGAATAATTATACTCGGGATGTGAGTATGTTGAAATGAATATTTGCAGGGAAGTAAAGTCCGACCAAATTCTAAATGTACGAAGATAAAATATAAAGTGTAACGAGTGTGACATAGATGGATCATTCGAATTTATGGGTTTCAGCTTCTTTTTATATAAGCAACATTTTGAGGACTTATCATCGATCAAAAGATAGGATATAAAGATATGTGTTTTAAATTGTTGCGGCAACGATCCAGTGTTTCACAATTTTAAAACCCATGCATAGGTTTATGAAAACTCACGGCCTTATATTAGTCCAGTAGTTTTATTGACACATTAAAGCCACATTTTGTTTCTGTGCGTAACTGTACAATCCATGCGTAAAATATACTATCCTTATTATTCTCACCGGTGCTTAGTAGGCTTGTGTCACTGCCGGTGTCTTCAGTTGAACTTGAGTCGTGTTCGTCCAGTTTAATCCGTTTGCAGGGCTTCCCCATGAGCGCCTCTACGGAAAAAGCGTGCGCTCGCGAGCTCAGGCCCTGCATCCTCTCGCGCCCAGACGGTTATATCCACCACAGTTTGCTCCGGGTTGGTTCAGAGTGGCGCAGCGGCAGCCCCTGATCTCTTCCTGGGCAGTGATCGATCTTCTGTCCTCCCATGTATTTCGGAGCCGCGCGCTGGAGACTCGTTGACCCAAAGCGCGGAGTGTTGGCACGCCTCTAGTTCGCAGTATGGGTCCATGTCTGTGCGGGTTTCGCCTGTAGTTTATTTCTCACTGCGCGTCATGGAGAGGGAGGGCAGAGCTGTGCATTCCTCCACATCCAAGGCCCATAGACGCTCCTACAAATCACATTAGTTCTGACCCGCGCCAATAAATTATCGTATAAACTAAAGAACAGGAAACAGGGACATTTGAACGATCTCTTTCAATACATATTTACCGTGAAACTAACAAGCAGAAGAAGTTATGTAAAAGTGTTCTGTTTAGAAGTAAATGTAGAAATGTAGCCTAATGCTCCTGGTAACTTTATATGTTTATAAAGTTTTAACATATGCAATAGGCTACAATACTATATAGCCTACAATACAATACAAACACCAATATTAGGCCTGTTCTCTTCTCTCATATGTTCTGGAATTACTTGTTATTAGCCATTTTCAATTCAGAGGGATTTCAGAAAATGTTCAAAGTTAATGCTACACTACATCGTCTATTAAATGTATCTATCTCCATGGTGACATCACATGAGAAAAAATATTAATCCATAGATTCGTTTAATGCCATATTTTGTGCAACAATCCAGGCAAAGCAATAACATGGAGACAGTATGGACACCCCCACACCAGAAAAAAATCATAGTACACCTTTAAAACAGCAAATTTGTCTTGTAAGCCGTTTGGGAGCTCTCCACTTGGATTATATTTGGTGTGGACTATATATCCAACTCTCTTTCGCTTCACCTCAAAAGAAGCCTGCTCTGAAGTTCACGGTGGCCACACTGTAACTCCCTGTTCAGCAAAAATTCAACATTTGACGTGCACTTTCGAATTTTAATGCAACTTGATTTGATTTAGCAAATAAAACGTCACTCTCAAATAAAATAAAAAAGCCAAATTGGTCCAGCACACGATTGAGATGAAGCGATAAGCGTGGTTAAGCCTATAATGTTTACACTTACTATTTTGAGTTCTTTTCAGTTTGTGCTAAGGAAGCTGTTTAATTGCCCTATGTGGATTGTGCATGTACTTCCCTCCTCTTGGACAGCCCATGGATAAATACAAGGCCCATTTTGGAGCAGTGGGAGCAGAGTGGAGGCCCAAATATTTAAGTTTGTTAATGCAGAACATGTGCAATGCAAAATCTCGGAGCGCTGTGTGTGTTGAAACTTACATTTCCTTTTATTAATTTGAAAGCTTCCCAGTTCCCACTCTCTCTCCCTCTCTTTCTCTGTCTCTCTCTCCCTTCTTTCCCTCCCTCACTCTCTTACTTGATGTCACCCAATCCCTATCTCTTTCCCCCTCCATGTTTGTCTCTTCTATGTTCACCCTTCCCTTCTCTCCCTCTCTCTCCTCTGTCTCTAACCCCATTTCTTTCTCTTCCTCCTCTTACTCCCCCTCTCTCGCTTCTATCTGTCGATTACTCCCTCTCTCCTCTCTCCCTCTCTCTCTCTATCATCTCTCTCACTTTCTTGCTTTCACACTCTCCACCATTCCTCTCTCTCTCTCCTCTCTTACCCCATCTTCCCTCTCTCACCTCCCCATTTTACTCTCTCCCTTTTTCTCCCTCTCTCTTTCTCCATCCCTCCATCCCTCTTTTCTATCTCTGGCTCAGATCTGTTTCTTCACTCCCTCTCTCTCTCTCATTCCCTCCCCCTTTCCCTCTCTCCTTCTCTCTCTCTGTCTGTTTCTCATAAGCGCTCACATCAAAAACATAAACCGGCCCGTAATGACAGCTAGGGATTATTACATTACTCTCCGACATGAAATAGATCCGTTTTACACAAATAAAAGATGTATTTAAAACGTATTTGATCACACTGCATAATTGGTCAGGGGGGAAACAAATGAGCTTGTGTGCTTATGCGATGGTCGGCTTGGTCGCTGATGGAAATCTGGGCAAAGCAGCGGTAAACGGAGAAGTATGACCAAGAGGACTCACATGTCGCTGTCATCAAGAGGAGCAGCAAAGATTTATGTTTACGCTAAAGAACGGCTAACTCTACTTGTCTAGAACCAGAGCACCAACCACACTGGGACATATTATGCAGTGAGAAGGAAGTTTAACCAGGAGCCAAATCAGGATGAAGGCACAAAAAACTTTTATTCTAAACTGAAAAACACAGAATAATTACATAACAAATTCCATATTCATGAGCTGAAGTTTATATTTCCTTTGGGTGGTAGTGGCCAAATAATATGATTCACCACCGAACCACTTTGTTTGTTGTGAGACGATTTGCCAACATGAAGACAAGTTTGGTGATTGTTTGGAAATTGTGCTACAACTCAACTCAACAAGTGCTGTCTTTGATTTGTAAAGAGAAGCTGGAGACTGAGGCAGGAGAAATGTATTTATGTTCCACAGTGTGGCATTAAACCTATCTATCTCCATGGAGACCGATGGTGCCACCAGTTCAAGTTATAGGTCAGATCTGAGGAGGGAATGCATATTTTTTAAAGTATTTTGATGAACAACCATGTTTAAATAAATGCTGGATAGATGTATTTAATGCCATATTGTGGAGGAGCAAAACATCTCTGTAGTGTAAAATTTTTGATTGGGCTGTATAATATATTAACAGAGTTAAAGTGTTAGAGCATGGACCAATAAAACTCCTGTGTGTATTTCTACACGTGATGCAGCCAGTATTTATGCCAGATGCCCTTTCTTCCTGTCACAGTCAGCTTCACTGTGACTGGAGTGAGCAATAATGGTGAAATGTCTTAACCTGGAGACACATTTTTGTATTCACTTTGAGCGAGTACCAAACCATCCACGTCCTGGTTTCAAGTCAAAACCATAAAATCTGAACCAAATTAAAACTGTAGTTGTCAAAAACATGTCACCATATTTCTAAAAACCTATTTTGCTAGAGCATCTTTTTGCTTCATCGTAAACCTCAAGACTTCTGCCCTTACTGGACTAATGATTACCAGAAATAGATGCCACTCATAAAGAATCTCGCCTGAAAAATCTCTCTCCAAAACCCAGGGATCACTTTTCTTGTCTTCAGCTCGCAGCTCATAAATCATCTCTGCATTTTGGCACATCCACCACACTATGACGTCTCATGGACCCAACAGGAAGTCCATTCTCCAAAGTCTGATGGCTGCTAATCCATTGCAAGCCCATAGTGTCCACCATGTTTTGTTTGCCACACATGTTTCCTGTTATTACCCCGATACTTAGAGGAAGCAACATCCTTAAATCCAATTTGGAGCAGGGCTTTAGGTTTCTATTAAATACGGAAGTGTGATGATGACGACCAGGTGCAATTAGGCTCATTCTAGCGCCTTAGGCTTCACTGGCTGGTCCTGATTGGTCATTTATGAATAACGGCTTTGTAATTGAGGATTTGTGAAGATTATTTGATACATTTGTTATCTACTGGATTGATTTTAAGGAATTCTTAAGTGATTTTGTGTCATGTATTTATACCACATTATAGTTTGACACTAGGGTTAAATTAGAGACTCATTTCAGGAAGTGATGACAATTGATTTGAAATGGTCCAAAGGTTGTGGAGCCAACACATGGTTTGAAAATGTGGCACTGATGATATATTTACCAAAGTTGGATTGGATAGGTTCTGTTCTGTTTAGACATTATACAAGGCCACATGTAAAAGTGGGTAAATGCACTTTCTGTCTACGAAATAGGCAAGGGAGGATCAGGCTTAAATGTAGAAACTGGTACACACCTACTGTGAAGTACTTACTTCATTCTCCAATTGTATTTTTTTAATCAGTGATATACGTAGGATTTGGCAGCGTTGCATAGTCATTTTGGTACATTAAAAAAAAAAAAACCCTGCTACTCACTAGCATGATCTGCAGCTATCCACTGGAGAGGCTGACAGCAACAAGGAGCTTTGTTGTCATGACATTTATGGCGGCATCAGCTCCCATTAGGCACCGCAGTTTTCTAAAGCGGAAGTCAGCGAATATGTTTTAGATTAACATTGTGATTTCAAATGTACAAAGTATAACATATTAAGCAACGGGTAATATATTATAACTATAGAGCAGACACAAGTACAATATGCTTGCTTTAAAGTCGAGCGAATCTTGTATATTCACATGTAAGATTTCCCTTTCTTTTCATGCTTAAATTTTGTAGTATTTATTGCATTGATTTATTTTTGTATTGTTATTTTGTATGTACCTTAGAAGGAAATGCATGGCAAATTATTCCTGATCGATTGCTAACCTGAAAAAACCTGTAAATCCTTAATAGCTGGTAAGTCCATCGCAGTCCTATATTTAAATACAAAGTTTATTCACTTTGACTCAGGACGTTTGTATGCTCCTGCTGCAGAGGATGGAGTTAGATTTGTGCCCACAGCGTAATGAAGTCCAGACTTAAACTTGGCCCAGTCTGCTGCCCCTGTACTGTATGTGTCCATGTGTTTATAAACAGGCATGTACACGGCCCGCTCAGTGTTAGTGGATGTGACGGGGCCCTCATGATTTGTTTTAGACTCAAACCTCAATGCCAACTCCACAAATATTCCACCAAAACATGTGTGTGAGAGAGGATATTCAAACTGCAGCAGCGGATGCCCAAACTCTGCCAAATGTCAAACTTTACCCAGCCGTTTCTATGTGACACGGTAGGAACATGCGACTGTAATGCAAAATGAGATCCCGGTTTGGACATGACAAGAAACCTACATGTAGCATTTTATGAGGACAACTTAATGCTAATTGTGCACTTTATGAAGTAATGTGTAGCGTTTCTTAAATGGACTCTTTGGAAATGCAGGCCACCAATGAAAAAGTAATTTGTCTACATTGAGTTGGCTGGTTTCAGCTAGATTTAGAGCAGGACTTTAAAGGAGGCTGAGTGGTGAGTTTCAGTCAAAGGAAAGTACATATGTTAGCTTACTATATATAGAGTTGTTTTTTTGTCCGACAGTGAAATCAAGGGACAGGTTGGAAGCTTATTGTTAAATTGAAAAAGGGTTGTAGAGTTTCCATATTCTCCTCCACAGCAAAACCATCAACCTCCTCAGCCTTTCAATCTTCTATTTACTACACTGTCTTGGCCCCAGGAGGAGAAAATGTACCTAAAATATCTGTCATGCTCTTTCTTATTGGTGACTACAGCGGCGGAGCTGTCACCCCTATATCAAAGAATAGTGATTTGATTTGAACTTGCAGATAGATACTTTACTAATTTCAAAGGAAATTTCATAGTGGCCAGCTGTTTTCTTACAGACAACAATAATACATCACCAAAACACAATAAAAAAAACAGTTTCTTAGAATTTACATATTAAAAATTTTATCAGGTTCAAAGTGCTCTTATGCTGGCTCAGAGAGTTACGCAGTCTGACGGCTCATGGATGGCTCGTGCATACTGCTCTCGTGTCCTTGAGCAAGTCCATTTTGCCTGCGTGAATGTGTAAGAGTGATTCTTTGGTGTTCAGAGAGGCCATTTGTGAAGATTGGAAGCCATATTTCTATAAGTCAGCTATAGGGCAACTTTGCTCTTTAATTAACACTCAAAAATAAGCTATTACCAAGTTCTGTTTTCTTTGTCCTATCTAGTCTCACTTTTTACAATGAACATTTAATGCCTCATGTGGCGGGGCATCCAAGCATCAAACTTTTTCATCCCAGCGAATACACAGGGGCAGTGCCAACAGAGAAAAACTACCCCTCTCCCCAAGTCTCCTCCACTCCCTCCTTCTCTCCCTCGCTACCTTTATCCAAACTTCTCACACTTGTTGCCATTAAACTCCTATACATCTTCTGGTCTTTTCCTGAGGCTGTACATTAATCCCACGCTACATTCATCTCCTGTTAATTCTTTTGATGAAAATAGCCTTCCTTTTGTGGTCTTGTGCCAGTAACAGTGTGGTTAAAGCGTGTGGTGAACAGAAACAAAAACAGGCCTAATTGATAATGAGAGGCAGATTGTCCCGGTCCACTCCCTCCCTGTTCTCTGTCTTAGGTTTTAGACTAACGGCCCATTTGAGGATCCTGTCCTGGGCACACAATGGTCTATAGAGAATTTTTAGGGATTGAAATATGTCAGAAAGAGGTGAACTAATCCGTTGATTTTAATAACTTAATGATTTAATGTAGAACTTGGACATGACAGTGGACAGAAAGATTGTGCAAAAGTGAAAAGAAATCCAACAAAAATATGCTCTAGGATATGGCTAAAGCTACATTGTTAACTGAATAATTCAAAATCACTGACAGGACATACCTACTGTTAGCAAATACAATGGATAGAACAGATTTATGGATTAGACTTTACTAGTGCTACACAAAATTACTGTCTTGTAGATGATGTTCCTTTCTTTTTTTAGTGGTAACAATGACAACATTCATAGTTAAATTATACATCTCACTGAAAAGGGTTAGGGGGGGTAAAACTGAGTGTAAAATCTTTGAAAAGTTCATGTGCCAAGAAAAAAAAAAGTACCATTCTACATGTGGATGTAGAATGGTAATCATGTCTTCAAAGATTTTACATGCTCGCTCAGAACTATAGACTGTATAAAGTATGACGTGACCCATCGCGTTCGGCTCCAGTCAAATGAAGCTCATCGAGGGTAGAGCAGTTATAGGGGAGAATTTGGAGCCAAGTTCCATATTTGGATTCCGACCGCGGGTATCATAGCAACCAAAGAGTCAATCCGGACCGAGGCTGTTGAAAGTAACATCCCTTCCCGCTCACGCTGCTGATTTAGCAGAGGGCAAGATCGACACTGTCAATCAAACCTGTTGCTAACGCTAGCGGGAGCAACCTCAGTATAAGAGGGCACCTGATTATTCTTTTATTAATGTTCATATATTGATTTATGGACACAATAGCAAAATAAAAATACCTGGATTGTATAGAGTGGGTCAGTACGGACAGTTTAAGACCAAAATGACGCATGCAGTTACAAAGAGAGGGTGGAAAGTGAATTGGAGCCAGAGTCAATGAAGCTGGAAGTGCGTCCATGCTCACTTCCTCTATGGAACGCAGTGGCTAGCAGGTTAGCTATGTCCATTTATATATACAGTCTATGCTCAGAACTGTAAACTGGCAATATGACTTTTTGATTGCAAGGGAGAGCGAATGCCTTGGTTGGGGTTTGGACTCTCCAAAATGTGTCCTGTGGTAATGCTGTAAGTAAAGCAGTATAAATTACTATCACCCCAACAATTTGATGCAAAAGGTTGCCCAGTAAGTTCAGCGCTCCAGTATTTTCATATAGAGGGATATCATTCGGTTCACCACTCCCTCCCTGCATTTCCAGCCAGATTCAGACAGTGCCTTAACTGTTTGTCATAATGGCTAGGGACCATGTGTACAAATAAGCTTTTATGGTCTAGGGACATGACTCTTTGTTTTATACATTTTAAATACACACAATTACTTAGTGTCAGTTAAACATTTCAACTGTGTATTTAAATGAGTTGATATTGTTCCTCAGTCTTCGGGGTGTGAAGTAGTAGTATATATTTTTAACAAACATGACAATCTTATTAATTCATTTCTAATATACATAAGCTCATTTATCATTTTGAACGAAATCACATTGCTCTAAGTGCTCTACAATCTTTAGTGCTTCATTCATTGATTTGTCAGAAATCTGTGATGATTTTCAATCCCCTGTGATATGTTTTCCCTTTTGTTCCTCATAAGCAGCCATATTTGTTTTGATACAGAGCGACAATGCATATGTCCCTGTTCCAACATTGCACACGCGTCTTGAAAGCTATTGTTTGAAAAGTGAACAATAGTAACCCAGCAGTGAAATTCTGTGCGGTTTGTTTTGAGGTTGAAAAGTGTTGACATGTAAATCGTTGTTGTGAACATGGTTGGAGGAAGCAGCAATTATCCTAGAGGAACACTGGGTTTCTCTGAGCTTTTGTAGCAGGACTCACAAATGTCTGTGTGAGTTGTTCTCTACTTGAGCCTGATGGTTTTGAACACAAATATTTTTTATCAAAGCCTGGCCACAGTTTGGGGAGATTATTTTTAGATTGCCCTGATAAATGATGGGTTTCATATATCTGGATGTGGTCAGACTGACGGAGATTGAAGAGTTGAAAAAAATTGGCACAACTTTTAAAACAACATGTGAAAATCAGCAGTGCGCTAACAGTTAGCTTGTCATTTTTATTTGCCTCTTCACATGACGGCAGTGCAAGTCGTTTTAGCCTGTGCCAACTCTGGATAGCAGCAGCAGCCTGGTCCGGTTAGCACTCTTATTATCAGCACCACACGCTGTAATTCATATGTCAATCAAACTGCAGAGAGGGAGGAGCAGGGGCGGGGCGTAGATCTGTGTGTATCTCTGCAATGAGCCAGGACAGTGATGGGATCTACAGGTCTGGAAGTTGAAAAGTGGAGGTATTTAATTTGACTTCTATAGGGTATTAACTCCTAACACATAACTTATTTAGATCACCATGTTACCTTTTATTGTTTTGAAAATGCTACATTCACCAAAACAACGTGTTAAGATGTTTTATAAGTTTTACTTTCATTTTTGACCCTCTGAGTTTCCCCTCTCTCTGCTCCCGGGGCTAAGTCACTCCTCCTTCAGAGCACTATCACAACACAATCACCATGCATCCCGCTAATGAAACTATTGCGCAGCACATCAGGTTTGTCAAATTGTTGTGTACAGTTTTGTATCATACTTTTGTATATTTATGGGGAGTTGTCGTCTGGGAGCATGGGTGACGTAGAATTGTGGCCTGAGCATTGGACAGAATCTTACAGCTAACCGTAAGGAGGGTTTGAATAGGGTCTGGGAGGGATCGCTAAATTACTGAAAAAAACATGGATGACATCTAAAACCTCTTCAGGCATGTTTTTGATGAGGGAACAACGTTATAACAAGCTCAAAAGATCGATTTTGCGTAATACCCCCTCTTTAAGAGAAAAAGTACTGTTGATCCAAGGAAGTATATAGTGTTTCAGACAATTTTCAAATAGGACAGCTATAACACGACTGTGGTCAGGTCTGTGAACATAGTGTCTTTCAGTTTTGTACAGTGTCCTCACTGTTTGTCATCGATGGCTAGGGACCATGTGTACAAATGAGCTTTTATGGTCTAAGGACATGGCTCTTTGCTCTATACATTTTAAATAAACACATAATTACTTAGTTTCAGTTAAACATTTCAACTGTGTATTTAAATGAGTTGATATTGTTCCTCAGTCTTCGGGGTGTGACGTAGTAGCCTATATTTTTAGCAAATATGACAATCCTATAAATTCATTACTAATTCAATATACATAAGCTGGGAGCCTAATACTTTATCGCTGGGTGTACACTGATTGTAAGTGCAGTTCTGGACTCGTGTGGGTCCTGTGAGACTTACAAAGTCTTTCAAATCACTGCCCCCGTTCCACTGAAAGAATCCACAAAGAGTCCCGGACACCGCAGTGGTCTGGAGCGGTTCTCAGGTCATTAGACGTGTGTTATTGAAACCGCGTTGCTTTGGTAAAATATGCAGCGCAGTTGTCGTAGGTGGCGTAACAGGCAATCTGCAAGTAACCCGCTCAGAGTATATGAGCCGCCTTGCAGTTAGTGTAAACTTGGTGCAAGTTGCCTTATGTCACTATTGTTGTGTCATTTTTAATGTGGTCGATTTGTGAACACAACACTTTTGACAAACAGTGAAAATAATAAACCCTGTCTCTGCTGAATCCAGTTTTCATTTTGCAGGCTATTCAATTTTCCTTAATCACATCCAACACAATCTTCACATTTACACTGCCACTTTTTCTGTCCCACCACCAGCGACACTGTAATTTAAAGGCTGGCGAAATGGGAAAGACAACATGCTATTTCAATCAGGACCTGTTTTGGAGCCCCATACGACGGATGCCAGAGTCTGCCTCACACTGTAATCCTGGTGCAGCGTGCGGTTACATCAGTGAGGAGCTAATGCTGTGGTCAGAGCTGCATCAGGGCCACGAGAAATGATTTATTAGAGTCTCCTGACTGGATTTACAGATAATGTGGATGTGTCTGTGTTAATGTGTAACACCACTGATGTTTTCAGGCGTAGGGAGGCTGATGCAGAGGGCCCCACCAGGCACTAGGGGCACCCAAAAATATTCATGTTCCTTGTTTAATTTAGTGTATTTAGCACATAGTATTATTGTTTTGTTTTTTCTGGTCAGCCAAGACCACGCACTTTTACGAAGCTTTAGAAAGACCAATTGATTAAAGACCTGTTAACCAATAGTCTGTTCTCTAGGCCTCCATGTCAAAACAAACATGGAGACTTATGAATACTATGGATTTATGCTGTGTCAATGAGCAAAGAATAAACTCTGTAAATCTGAGATATGGAAGTTATATATTTCATTCTGAAAGATACCAGAACATTTGAGAAGAGATGTCTTCCACATTTGAGATTGAATCATCCCAAAATTGGATGGTTTTCTGATGCACATATCTTTCCAGACCCACCAGGATGTGAACAGAAAGACTCCCTGGGTAAAATATTGGTATTCAACAAGATAATAAATGTGTTAATGTTTTATTTCATTTGAAGTTATGATCTACTATGAGATGAAAGTGGCTCATTAGTTTTTGCCCACCAATGTAAAAGACCATTCCAAGCTTGGACCTGCATATGTTGTTATATAGGCGTGCGTGGGCATGAGCGACTGTCAGTGATCGTACTAATATTTTAGACACAGTACCTTCCTACCAGATGCTATTAACTGACACAATACTTTCTTGAAACAATGGCATTCATTTGTGTGAATTACTATTGAGCTACTATTGTATTTATTGATCATGCGTCCAGGCTGTGTCCACACAGATTTAAAAAAAATACTTCACTGAAAGGTTCTCCACTTTAGTTGAAAACAATTTTATGAACTGGCAAATCATTGACTGCAACTCTGGTTAGGATGAAGTTTGAGATGAGATATTTTGACAGCAAGACTTTTGTATGACATCACTGTTTCCCATCATGCCTTGTTCCCGTTAGATAACGGCACCTGATAGAATAATGACAGATAAAGCAGAAACAGTTTGGGGCCCAGTTGAACCGCGCAATCAGACAGGTCTCAAATGAGCGCTTCAAACCGACATCCTGAGCCTCCTCATCCTCTGTAGAGCTGTTCTGGTTTGTCCTCCCTCCTGCGTCGTAACCTTTGACCTTTGGAGAAGCCCGACTGGTGTTGAGGATGTCGACAATTTTAGCGGCTTAGTCATGTCCTCCAGACATCTCTTACCTATGAGTCAAACACAGACAGGGTTAAAGGTTTTGGCAGTAGGCCTCTTACAGCAGCTGTGATATCACGAGTCCAAAAGTCTTTACTATACAGATAATCATAAGCTGCATAGACCACAATACATTGG
>JACM01068778.1:0-16979 GCA_000787095.1 Periophthalmodon schlosseri
CCACAACATCCAGAGACTTGAAGTACTTGGGACGGATCTTGTCCTCCCCCGGAGCCTTGCCACCAAGGAGCTTGCTGACCACCTCAGTGACTTCAGCCAGGGTGATGGACGAGTCTGCCTCTGGGTCCCCAGTCTCTGCTTCCTCCTCAGAAGGCGTGATGGTGGGATTGAATGACTATAATCACTGGTGAGAATAATGTTTAAGTATTCCTATAGCACTCAGGTTAAATTCAACTCTATATTCTCACAACATCCCCAGTCGAGGTCAGCAGCTCTCCACCCGCACTGTAAACAGTGTTGGTGAAGCACCGCTTCCCCCTCCTGAGGCGTCGAACGGTTTACCCTAATCTCTTTGAGGCAGTCCGATAGTCCTCCTCCATGGCCTCCCCGAACTCCTTGGGACTCCAAGAAGGCTGAGTACTCTGCATTGCTGTTGGGCCCGTAGGCCGACACAACAGTGGGAGACCTGTCCCCGACCCGAAGGCGCAGGGATGCGACCCTCTCATTCACCAGGGTGAACTCCAACACGTGGCAGCTGAGCTGTGGGGCAATGAGCAAGCCCACACCAGCTCGCCCCCTCTCCCCGCGGGCAAAGCCAGAGAAATGGAGAGTCCAGCCCCTCTCAAGGAGTTGCGTTCCAGAGTCCAAGCTGTGCGTGGAGGTGAGGCCGACTATCTAGTCGGTAACGCTCAACCTCCCGCACAAGCCAGTCTCCCTGTCAGCTCCCAGGATCATTCTGGTGCCCAAACTCCTCCACCACGTTAAGGTGGTGGTTCAAGGAGGGATGATCTTTTATATGTGTCTAAAAATCCGAAGTGGTCATCATGTAGTGAACAAAACTTAGAGAGGGTATTACATACATTTTTTTTTTATAACTTTGTTTCCTCATCAAAACATGCCTGAAGAGGTTTTAGATGTCATCCAATTAGCTGTAAGATTCTGTTCAGTGCTCAGCACACAGTCATCCATGCATCACCCATGCTCCCACACGACTATTCATAAATATACAAAAGCGTGATACAAAACTGTACACAGCAACTTGACAAACTTGATGCGATGTGCAGTAGTTTCATTAACAGGATGCACACTGACTGTGTTTTGATAGCGCCTCTGAAAGGGGAGTGACTTAATGCGGCGAGCAAAGGGAGGGGAGACTCGGAGCATCAAAAACTGAAGTGAAATTTATAAAACATGTTAACTGTTGTTGTCGGTGAATATACTATTTTCAAACAAATAAAAGGTAACATGGTGATCTAAATATTTTATGTATTAGCAGTTTATACCCCACAAGTAAAATAGCCCCTCTTAAAAAAGTTTAAAAAAATAAATAAATAAAAACTTTATGTGGAAGTTTTGAATGAATAATATCTCAAGACAAGTCAATGGATGTTTCATATGTAATCTTTTATGTCTTCTTCAGAACATGGCGATTTCTTGGCTTTGGATCTTGGTGGCTCCAGTTTTCGAGTGTTGTTGGTCCGAGTACGAGCGGGTTCAAAGCATAAAGTTGAAATGAACCAAAAAATATATAGCATACCACAGGAGATCATGCAAGGCACAGGAGAAGAGGTAACATTTTCAACATTACATAGTATTGTAAATGAGCAAGCCTTAGAGATTTGGTAAATATTATTTTTTAATGGTTTTTTTTATTTTTGTTTTTAGCTTTTCAACCACATTGTGTCTTGCATGGCTGACTTCCTGGAGTACAAGGGGATGAAGGGGGTGTCTTTGCCACTTGGATTTACCTTCTCCTTTCCTTGTTATCAAAGCAGATTGGATGAGGTAATTGATATTAATATCCTTCACTCTTTTTTGACAGAATATTTTGTGTGAAGATGATACATTAAAACAACAAACAAGGAAAAGCCTAACTATCTGAAACAGCCTCAAACGTTTTATTCCACAAGACACTTTTAGCAACAGTATTATATTATTTTGGCATGCATATCTATTTTATGTTGATCAGTACTAAACCCATGTTATGCTTTTCCAGTTCTTTTCCCAAGTTTGGGGATTGACAAATGAACCTAAAAACACTTACAAGGGATCATGGTTGAACAATAAAAAAAAAAAAGTTTGTGGTATTCAAAATTGTAATACAGCTGTGGTTTTAGGGTTCCATGTACCGGTAATGCTAAGCCTAAATCATGCTTTATGAATTGTAATCTGGACTGGATTAGTTTCATATATGTTCATTTACATGCTCCACCCCGACCAAATAACCAAATATTAAAAATAGTTTAAAATACATAGTTTTTATTAGTGTATAACAAAGCTTACGCATATCTACACTGATGCAAAGATACTCTTACCTGTGCGTGTGTGTGTGTGTGTGTGTGGTAGCACAGAGGTAAGTGTAAAGTGCTTAGAGTGCAGTCAATATACAACTGTTGTGTTCTTAGACAATACACTTACCCAGTCCAGTTACATATTAGTAATTCTTCAAGGTTACTCCTACTTACGCTCCTTTTGTCTTCCCAGGGCATTCTTCTGAAATGGACCAAAGGGTTTAAAGCCAGTGGGTGTGAGGGTCGAGACGTGGTGACATTACTGAAAGAAGCAGTTCGCCGGAGAGGAGTATATCAAATACTTTTTATATATACAGTACAATACAGTACACGCATTAGATGTTCATCAAGAATAATTAATAAGGGCCACTATATTTTTGTTGCTCCTAAATCTGGATAAATAAAAACTATTGTAGTTGGAAAGGTATCTGACACAAATTTTATGTCAAATATATAAGTTAAGAACTGAAATTACTTTCAGGAAATTTTTTTGATGACTTGACTAAATTTACTTGTTAAATGCTACAACCTGTAATTATATCAGAGCATACTGTTGAGAGAATGAAAGAGGTCTCCAGTGAATAATTATTAGCTCTTATAATTATAACTTTGTGAGACAATTATCATCCTAGAGAAAGGCGGTGTGTAAACTATTAACATGACGGGCTTTGAGCTTTGTGGCAGACACTGAATTAAAAATGAGTAATTGCTTGCTCTTATTGCTGTTTTTAGGAATTTGATTTGAGTTTTGTGGCGGTGGTGAATGACACAGTTGGAACAATGATGACCTGTGGATATGAGGACCCCCAGTGTGAAGTGGGTCTTATCGTGGGTAAGTTTGTCCCAAAACAATCTATATACAGCCACTGAGTGAGGCTAATATGGGGGACTGAGCTGACTGACTAGCAAACTGCGTTGTTTAAATGGTAGATGGATGAACTGAGCCACACACATGGGTTAGCCATTCAACTAGAAATTTACTGTGATGTCAAACACAAAAATAATATAAAGCCACCCTAGCACTGCACATGAAACGGTTATCAGTCATGTTGTTAAACTACTGTTAAATGAATCACAAAGTCACAGCCTGCTATAATTATTTGCTGAATTGGCGATAAACATAGAAAGTGCTGTTACCTAGAAAGTCTACATGAAAATATCGTCCATTGTGCCTAGTTAGTTGCGCATAAGTTGCTAAAGTACAAGCGCTGTGCTGTCCCAGTGAAATGCATTATGGGGGAGTGCACTTACCTGAAGTCCACATCCCTCCACATTTGCAGGATGTGTGAAGAGAACAGTGTGGTGAATCAAAGCATTCTAAAGAATTGGGACGTCGTGAACCCACACTTGAAGTGCACAAATGTTTAAGTGCAAGTATTGGTACAGGGCCTTATAATGGATTTTTTTGTATCTTTTTAAATGACCATTAATGTTCAAAAAAGATACATGAAAAATAACTAACAGCCTCTCCAGCTCTCACATTAGCCACGTTCATCTGCAGGAGAATAAATATTATAAAATACTACATTTGATCAATTAAACTATTTCTTATACAGGCACAGGAACAAATGTCTGTTACATGGAGGAGATGAGAAACATTGAACGCATTGAGGGAGACGAGGGCCTTATGTGTGTGAACATGGAGTGGGGAGCCTTTGGGGAAAATGGAGAGCTGGATGATTTTTGCACTGACTTTGATCGAATTGTGGATGAAACCTCAACCACACCAGGAAAACAGAGGTAAGCTTCTACACAAATGTACCGGACAGTGCAAAGGTTACTGTTATAGTAACTAATAATGGCAAGATGGTGATGGGTACACATGTAGCGAGTGCAGCCCCATAAAGCAGTGCTTAGGGCAACAAGTCTTTCAAGCTTATGCAGCAGTAGCCATATTGTTTCTTTTTTAAAGGGAACATAGCCTACAGTAGAGTTTGGACCACTACTCAGTGTGTGCAGAGGTGCAGAGATGTTTGTTCCGTGATGGACAGTTTTGCAGCTCTGACTGGAGGCACAAGGTATTCCAAGGCAGGGAGGGCCCTAATATGCTGGAACAGTGTGGGAGGATGTATGGTCCAGAAAGGAACTCTTTAAGGGCTGTTTTTACTTTATGCTCATGGTTAAGTTTACGGTTTCACACAGTTTCACACAGAGTGAGGAGAGTGAAGGCTGTGTTCGCTGGAGCAGACGCAGAGCAGTTGTTAATATTACATTTAAAATGCACCAGAATAAAGGAAATTACATGTCTTTTGTACAAAACTTTACCGAAGTTATATTACAGGCTTTAAAGCCATGTGTATTTTAGAAACTTTTGATGGGTGCATGACCGACCACTTCTGCACACCCAAGTGGGTGCAGTGAGCTCTCCTACTCATAGAACTCATGGAGTCAATTCATAAGGAGCAAGAAGTTTGCTTTTGTTCTCAAGATAGCACAAACAAGAACGGTAGAGCTACACTTGGAAAATCTAGCTAATCCCAGCGTAGTGTAGGACAGCCCTGTCCAACAAAGTTCTCTGCTTAACTGACTGAGGTGCCAACAATAAGCTGCTACCAAACAGGAGCTGCTCTCGTAGCTCTAGGGGCAGGAACAACCTTCTTGCTGCGGTGTGCACAAAGGTCAGCAGACCTATTGGTTGGAGAGTCTGGGGAGATATGTGAGGACATGGGTGTCTCCATGTTTGATTCATTACAGCTTTTTTTCTACTATTTTGGTTAATTCTTCAACTAAGTATGAGCGCCCTCTGGTAGAGAACACAGTCTTGACATTAGAAACTGTTAGAAATATGAAGGTGTTGATGGCAGCTATGCTTGGAATGCAGCTTAAATGAGCCTTTCCAGTGATAACAGAGACCTGGCAGCAGACTACTCAGCAACTCGTGTTTATGAGCACGGAGCTGAGAAACACAGGACGGCTTGTCTCCGTGCAGCAGATCAAACCAAAGACTCCAGGGAGATGTGCTCTTTGTGAAGGAAATAAAGATGATGTGTGAGCGCTAAAATGAGTAATACTGGCTAGAAATTTCACCAGATGACTACAGCACACCCTGGCATGAAATCATTAAATAAGATAATTGCCTTTTAAATGGTCAAAAATTATATTGTTATTAAATTTAAGTTTTATGTTACATTTTAATTATTACATTAAAATTGGCGCGCAGTGGTGTGCATAATTAATTGTAAATAATCATAGTAATTAACAGTCGCAGCACTAATTTTAAAGTGAACAAAAAAAATTTGGTGCCTTAAGAACTTTCTTCCTTTGGCTGACATGAGGAAAACAAGTTCAAATTGGGTTATTAAAAATGAATAGACTGGGCAGTGTCAGCTTTTATTCTGTCTTTAGTTTTGCGGCGCAGCAGTTGAAGAGCATGGGTTACCCCATGTGCATTTGATTAGTTCTGTTTCTGTAGTTGTAATGAAAGGAGGCAACGCAAAGTGAATAATGGGCTTTGCTTTTTATTGTTATGTGTACATTTGTAGCAGAGAAACTACAATAAAATTAATAATGTCGCCAGTTACAGAGACATCTAGAAAAGTCAGTGATGAACAGTTTATCTGAAGACAAGAAGTCTGACATGTTGAGCGAATGCCTTGATACAAGCATCATATCGTAAAGGATTGCTGAATTTAAGGTTCTTCTAAGATCAGCTATTTAAATGTGTGTTAAACTACACTTTTGCACATACAGTGCTGTGAAAAAGTATTTGCCCCCTTCCTGATTTCTTACTTTTTTGCATGTGTGTCACACTTAACTGTTTCAGATCATCAAACAAATTTAAATATTAAACAAAGATAACCCAAGTAAACATAAAATGCAGTTTTTTGTGATGATTTTATTTGGTAAGAGAAAAATACTATCCAAACTTACATGAACCTGTTTGAAAAAGTAATTGCCCCCCTTGTTAAATGATGAGGTAACTGTGATTAATCATATTATTGTGAAAAGCTGAGTTTAATTTCATAGCCACACCCAGGCCTGATGCTGCCAAACCTTTCAAATCAGGAGGTCACTTAAATAGAACCTGTCTGACAAGGTGAAGTAGGCCATATTGAACCCAAGACATCATGCCGCGATCCAAAGAAATTCAGGGGCAGATAAGAAGAAAAGTAATTGACATGTCTCAGTCTGTAAAAGGTTACAAAGCTATTTCTTAATCTTTGGGACTCCAGCTAACCACGATGAGAGCCATTATCCACAAATGGAGAAAGCATGGTACAGTGGTGAACCTTCCCAGGAGTGGCCGGCCTACAAAAATTACCCCAAGAGCGCAGCGACGACTGATCCAAGAGGTCACAAAGGAACCCAGAACAACATCTAAACAACTGCAGGCCTCACTTGCCTCAGTAAAGGTCAATGTTCATGACTCAACCATAAGAAAGAGACAAGGCAAAAATGGCCTGTATGGCAGAGTTCCAAGGCGAAAGCCACTGCTGACAAAAAAGAACATAAAGGCTTGTCTCACATTTACTAAAAAACATCTTGGTGATCCCCAAAGTTTTTGGGAAAATATTCTGTGGACTGATGAAATAAAAGTTGAACTTTTTGGAAGGAGTGCATCCTGTTACATCTGCCGTAAAATGAACACAGCATTTGATAAAAAGAACATCATGCCAACAGTGAAACATGGTGGTGGTAGTGTCACGGTTTGGGGCTGCTTTGCTGCTTCAGGACCTGGACGACTTGCTGTGATTGAAGGAACCATGAACTCTGCTCTCTACCAACAAATCCTAAAGGAGAATGTCCGGCCATCAGTTCATGACCTCAAGCTGGAGCGCATTTGGGTTCTGCAGCAGGACAATGATCCAAAGCACACCAGCAAGTCCACTTCTGAATGTCTTAAAAAAAACCAAAAAACAAAATGAGGGTTTTGGAGTGGCCTAGTCAAAGTCCAGACCTGAATCCAATAGAGATGCTGTGGCATGACCTTAAAAAGGTGGTTCATGCTCGGAAACCTTCCAATGTGGCTGATTTAAAACAATTCTGCAAAAAAGAGTCCTCCACAGCGATGTGAAAGACTCATTGCCAGTTAGCACAAACGCTTGACTGCAGTTATTGCTGCTAAGGGTGGTTCAACCAGTTATTAGGTTTAGGGGGCAATTACTTTTTCACATGGGCCATGTAGGTTTTTTGCCCTTAATAAAATTGGCACTTAAAACTGCATTTTGTGTTTACTTGTGAGTTGTCTTTGTCTAATATTTAAGTTTGCTTGATCTGAAATGGCTAAGAGTGACAAAGGTGCAGAAAAAGTACGAATTCGGTAAGGGGTCAAACTTTTTCACAGCACTGTAGTGCAATATAGAAGACGACGTTCTGTGTTAACGTATGCTTCCATAACACCTCAATTAGTTTATGCTCCATCTGCAGGCAAGTGCGCCATGGGCCTATATTTTGCTAAATTGACTTGGAGCTTTTAACCTGTTCTATCCACTTCAAAAATGTACCTGTAGTTCAGTTTTGCTTCATTCCCTCTTGCTACAGCAATCATGCCTGTTTACTCTGTATCCATATCCAGAGCTTTTGAGCTCTGCTTATCGTCATGTGATGACGTCCATGAAGTTCCTTGTCTTTTTCAAGTCCACAGATTTTCATCACATCATTTCAGTGCTCAAAGTGCTTCTGTGAGCCAGTGTAGGGAGTGTAGCATTAGCAGGTTTTGCTTTTAGCTTGCACTATAGCCACACAGAGACAAAATGGTTGTTGTTTTCAAAACAAATGGTGTAGAATGGCACTGGTTCAGTGTTCAGTGTTTGCAGTCACACGGATCATTCACAATGCCTGAAACCACTGTAAAACATCTACTAGGCCTGAGTGTGGACCAAAATGGAAGAAAAGATGCAAGCAATTGCGCTGACGTTATGTCCGGCTACGGCACCCATGTGATAGGTAAAAAAAAGACAAGACGGTAAATTGAGCAATGCCTACTGGTTGTGCTACAAACAGAAAAAATGTTGGGGAATGACATTACATCATTTGCCAAATTTGTGTCAGTTATGCTAGTCATTGGCTTGCCTTTATTTTCATTATTTTAGCTAGAATTATGCAGTTAACATAATATAAGTCAGTAAATCAGTAAATTATGCAGAATATACACAATGCCGCGGTTGTGATGCTGATTTTATCAGAATCAGAATCATTTTGCCAGAGTAAAAAAAACACACTAGTTTACTTTTCTGGAGAAAAGAGAATAGTTATGATTATCAATTAACCAGTTAATCTTGACGTGCTTCCTACTCATGCTTTATCATTAAGCACATAAATTATCTGAACAAGATAAGATAGTACTTCCAAGTTTAAAATGTCTATCCGGCTGTGGACAAGAATGTTTTAAGTTGGTAATATATTGAGAAGACTTTGTCCTGTTGGCTTCAGTGACAGCCCATTTGCAGCCAGACTCTTCCTAAAGCTCCGGTTTTAGAATACCCGTGTTTGCACATTGAGAGGGCTTTACTTATGTCAACCCAGTGTTAATTCTTTGTTAATATAATGCTAAAGAAGTGTGAGAGCCACACATGTTCACTGGAGTGCAGCTAACAGTGGTCTTTTTAGTTGACTTTTTGTCTCTAATGTTGCGCAAAGTTTTATATTGGTATATGGAGTAAGGAAAAAAAAAAAAAATTGCATTGTCAATCCTAATAAAACAATTTTGAATCAAAACCGCCAGACGCATGGTAACATACGCAGAACTCTACATGTTATAGACCATATACAAAAAAATAAAATTAAAGCTGTGCTTGTAAGTATTCACCCTGAGAAAGTATTTGATTCAGTTAATTGGGATTTTTTCTATAGAGTTCGATATAAATTTGACCTACATGAAACAATTATTGAAACGATTAAGGCCTTGTATACGAATCCCACTGCAAGAGTAAAAGTGAATGGACACCTGTCTGGTAGTTTCACACAGCAAAGAGAAAATAGAGAGGGATGTGCCTGGTGTGCGCATTATATTTAGAACCACTGGGCCAGTCCATAAGTCAGGACCAACATATCAAGGGTATAACTATCAAAGGGAAGGAGCATAAATTAGCTTGTTATGCTGATGACATTTTAATTTATTTAGGACAACCTACAAACTCCCTACCTAAACTGGTGCATTTGTGTGAACAATATGGCGAAATATCCAGATATAAAATTAATATGAATAAAACTCCAGTATATTGACCACCAGTCAATATACTGTACTTACCAAATGCCCAATGACCAAACATGAACATACCAAAGGACCAAACTAAATTATTTGAAGCCAACTATGTCCCTTTACAAAAAAAAAAAATAACTGAAGATATAAAACAATGGAATTTGATCCCCTGTTTTACTCTACATTCTCAAATAGAGTCTATCAAAATGAATGTCCTACCAAGACCTACCTATACATATTGATCAGAACTCATTTAATGAATAGGACAAAATGATATCACAATATGGGAAGAGAAGAGTCCTAGAGTCAGCTTCAAAACTTCACAATTGGCAGAAGACAAAGGACGATGGGGTTTGCCATCCCTAAGGAATTATTACCAGGCAGCACAGATGAAGACTGTAGTAAACTGGTGTGATGTATTGCACAATGCTCAATGGAAACGTATTGAGGAGAAAACCTTTTCTGTCCAAATACAAGTGACCCTGGCAGACCTAAATATACAAAAATATATCGATCGGGTAGGTAGTCCTTGGGTTGGGTGTACTCTCTCTGTGTGGAAAAATGCAGTGAAAGAATACAAACTGGATATAGACATCACAGTTTTGAAGTGGTATGCATATGATGCAGATTTTTTACCAAACAGTTAGATTCACGATTCAAAATGTGGTCTTCCAAGAGATTACCAATAATAAGCAATTTAATTAAAGATGGCAAATTAATTAGTTTTGAAATATTGAAACATAAATATAATTTGGACAAGCAAGATTTTCATCGATACTTGCAAATACGATATTACATAGACTCAAAGATTCGTATGGTGTCAGAGGCGAATATGGACCTGTTAAAAGTGCTTAAAAATGCATATGATGGTAATAACAATAAGAAACTTATTTCATTTCTGTATAAATTTATGACAAATCATAAATTCCACTCAACTGGGAAGGTTAAAGCACTATGGGAGAAAGAAGCAGGAATAAACATATCAGAGGAAAAATGGAAATGCACTGCCTCACAGAGATGGAGGGAGTTTGGATGGAAAACTTTGATTAGATATTTTATTACCCCATGTCAGAAGACTCACTATGACAGAAATCCTCCTATCTGCTGGAGAAAATGCGGAAATCAACGAGCAGATCACTTCCATATTCTGTGGGACTGCCGACTGATTAAACAGTACCGGACTGACGTTCATAGAATATTGCAGGACATATTCAAATGTACATTTCCCTTTGGAATAAAAACTGTCTTCTTTGGATGCATACCACAGGATTGGATGAAGAAGGATAAATGCCTCTTTAATGCCTTGTTGGTTGCTAGCAAGAAATGTATAACAAAGAAATGGTTATCACAGGAAAGGCCAAATTTAACAACATGGTGGAAAATAACACTAGACATTTATAAAATGGAAGAGATGACAGCATTTGTAAATAACAAACAAGGTTGGTTTGTGTCTTGTTGGGAGAAGTGGGTTGAATATGCAAATCTAAAAAGGCCCAACTTTATTTTGAAAATGAAATATAGATAAATAATGTACAATTTGTGGTCACTTCCTTTTGTTCCATCTATGTTCTGTATTCTATGTTGAAATGATGGGAAGGTGTTTTAAGAAGGGGAAACACTACTGAGAAGAGTGTACATTTATTTGTACATGTTAAATGTACCCATCATAAAACTTATAAATATATATATATATTTTTTTTAAAAAGCTATTTTGAATCAATACAGACAGTTCAGTAATTGGAATTTTAAGAATGATTGAAGCCTTTCGCTTTTGCCTGTTTGATTTCCCCCTTTCTCTCAATCTGCCCTCCTCCCCCTCTCACTCAGAGCATCAATGGAACATTGTAGTAGGCTGCTGCTGCTGCCAATTTGCCATTTAAACAAAGTGATGGTGTTAATTGCCATTGCTCCATCCTGTAGTTCTGATCATTATAGAAATAATCATCTTATATGAATGGGAAATGTATGATTAAACATCATTCCTGCATTGGCTCAGAAGCCTCGGAATTGTATTTTTGTATATATATTTTGTTTATTTATTTAATATGGACATGGCTTTTAAAGGAGTGAGCAGCTCTGGCCCGACTTCAACCAGTTTCAGAGTCCCGATGACATGTTTGAATCAGTCAGTAATTTTAGGTCAGAGGGAAGAGAGTTCCACAGCCTAGACCCCTTAAAAGAAAAAAACTAGACTGTCCAAATGATGTTTTACTACACAGTCCCCACTGACAGAGGCTCTGGTGACAGCCAGACCAGAAAAAAAAAAAAAACACTTTCAGAATGCTAAAATTTACAACATTTTCAAAAGTGAAAAGCTTGCGTTTCTTGATAATTTCACAATGATGCCATCTCATAGGTTTATTGAGTCCAATTGCCTGTTTATACAGAGAAAATGACAGCTTCAATGTGGAAGCTGACGTTTGTGACCAATATGAGAGATGTGAGAAAGTCACTGCATGCATGTACACAACATAGCAGCGTGGTGTGGTAACTCCATCCTAATAAAAGAACCACTAGAAAACCACTGCACAAACGGCCCGTGTGTATAGCCCTTTGTCCTTCTTCTCCTGTCCTCTTCCTTTCCCACTACGCTAAACTTTGCCCTCCATGGATCGTCTCTATCTTTTGAGACAAGAGATTCTGCCGGTACCCTGCTTTGGATCAATCCTGACTCTTCATTATTGGCTTGACCAAAGGATCTGATCACTCTGATGACTGAAAATACCCACGCATCTACCAGTAAGATTTGATCACGTTTTAAAGGAGGATGGGGTTTGCCATCCCTAAGGAATTATTACCAAGCAGCACAGATGAAGACTGTAATAAACTGGTGTGATGTATCACACAATGCTCAATGGAATTCTTATTTTTATATTTTTGTATATTTGGGAAGACCCACATATACAAAAATATATCGATCAGGTAGGTAATCCTTGGGTTGAGTGTACTTTCTCTGTGTGGAAAAATGTAGTGAAAGAATACAAACTGGATACAGACATCACCGTTTTGAAGTGGTATGCATATGATTAACAAATTGCATCCCGTGTCCCCCCGTTGAAAATAGATCTTGTGAACAACTATAGCGAGTTAACTACCTCACTTGTTAAGCTTTGTACATTGCTGTTTGATTGAATGTCATAATTTCAACTTCTAACGTTGTTTAAATGCTTAACCTTGCCTGTTTTGATGAATGGACCACGCCAAAGAAGTCTGGTTTTAGTGATTTCTGAAATAATTACCGAGTCACTGACCAGGTACTATTGCTCTGAGTTTTTTTCATTCTTATGGTTTTGTTTTGAATTTGTAGGAAGTGTGGTGCCCCACTTTTATTAAAATCATTGTATTGCCAAGCCATTAAACATGTATCTCAACCTAACCCACAATTCTACCGTAGAGACACCCTTCATGACCTACCTAAAAACATAATCCTGTTTCTAGCTCTGATAACATGGATGATCTATTCATAATGACACCTGTAGTGATTATTATTTGTATTGTTGTGTGTATGAGCTGTATGTGTTGTGTACTGCTGTTACAAACCAAATTGCCTTGAACCTTGTGATAATGGGCATCAACATTTTGTGCTTATTGGGCCTCTTTCATGACACATTCTTTGTTTGTCCATAAGGCCTTCTTACAAACATTCTCAAAATTAGTATTATATATAATTTGTACAAATTATTTAATTTAAAATAATATTTGTTCCTTAAAGACTGATCAGGGTTGATATAGAGTAGACAGTGCAGACAGTCTAATAAGCCGTTCAGCAGTCACAGCCTGTCTGTACCAGCCTCTGTATGAGCCACTATTATAACCCCCCACTGGACTCAGCACAACCCACTCAATGCCCCATGACCAGAGCACACTGGTCTCTGTGCTACCCCGTCCCATGTTATTTACTGTCACTCACACAAAATGTCCTTGCATATACAGTATCAATATGCTGGTAACTTAAATATGTTCCCACTGAGTGTTCATGAAATTTTTAGTCATTGCTGAAGCTGCAAAACAGCTGGAGAAGCACTCCACCTGACTTCCTCTCTCACTCTCTCTATAGTACTCTCAGGTGTACATTTATGTTTCACTGTAGAACTCCTTTGTGCAGTATTAATGGCGTACAATCGAATACGCTCAACAGTCTCGTCAGATCTTTGAAAATAATAATATACAAAGTGTATACAGTCCGACGTAATGCCATTGAAAGCAGGGCCTTGGGGTTATATGTTCCGGTCTTTCTAAGTTAAGAAATTGTTCTTTTCAAATGACAGTGATGACACACTAATTTACAGATGGGGGCTCTGTGCACAGTTCCTTATTCTTGGCCGTGTGCATAGGGTTTTTCAGACAGGCCTTCACTGCGAAGAAAGGTAATCCAACTCCACGGGGGGGTGAATTAATGTGGAAACATATATAGAAAGACTAGCCGATAGCCTTCAAAGCACAAAGGGATTAAGAGAGCACTAGGCTCAATGCGGATGATAAGATATACAACATATGTCCTGTACCAGATAGTTACACTATCATTCTTCCTGTGATATTGCATGCATGAAGTAACCAAGACACTGGTATTTAATTAATTACATGGTGAACACGTACTGTCAACTACCAAGGTGCTAAAAAAAAGTTATAGACCTTTAAAGGTGCACTGGTGGTGGGAGCGTCACTTGGCCTGAAATGTTCAACGGTATGGCATTAGCATATGAACATCTAGCATATGTACATGTATTTCATTATGGGTGTTTTTATGACCTTGAATATGCCCATTTTACTGTATGCAGTAAGATGGGCATACTGTCCACACAGTGACATGCATATAGTGTAATAATCATCCACCTAACGGCAGAATTTGCCTACAGGGACATTGAAGCAAATCTCCATTTGTTTTGCTCTCAAGTCAAAAAATACTTGGGCTGGGAAAATTAACCGATGTGTCATTTCATTTAAACACGATTAAAGGGGGGAAAAAATGCAATGCGTTATTTTTACCTGCCTCCCCTTTGTGTTTGTCTCCTCCTGCTCTGTTGTACAAGCCCGTTCTTCTCCATCTGTGTGTGTGTGTGTGTCTCCTTCTGGTCTGTTTTACGCGTCCTCTCTTCTCCCTCTGTGTGTGTGTTTGTCTCCCCTTGCTCTGTTGTACGAGTCCTCTCTTCTCCCTTGTGTGTGTTTGTCTACTCCTACTCTGTTGTACAAGCCTTCTCTTCTCCCTCTGTGTGTGTGTGTTTGTCTCCTCCTTGAGTCCTCTCTTCTCCCTCTGTGTGTTTGTCTTCTCCTGCTCTGTTGTACAAGCCCGTTCTTCTCACTCTGTGTGTGTGTGTCTCCTCTTGCTCTCTTGTACGAGTCCTCTCTTCTCCCTCTGTGTGTTTGTGTCCTCCTACTCTGTTCTATGAGTCCTCTCTTCTCCCTCTGTGTGTGTTTTTGTCTCCTCCTGTTCTGTTGTATGAGCCCTCTCTTCTCCCTGTGGGTGTATGTATCTCCTCCTGTTTTGTTGCATGAACACTCTCTTAACACTCTCTTCTCCCTCTGTGTGTGGTGCTCTGAGATCTGAAGGGAAAGTCTGACAGTCCGCTGCTTCAATTTGGACTCCGACACTGAACAATCTCCTGTGCTTAATAAACAAGTTGCTCTGTGAGTCTGTGAACTGCAACATGGAGGCCGCCACACCATATGTGTCGGCCTAATTGTAAACCTAATAAATTAATGAAGTATTATGGCATGAAATGCCATTCTATGTGTGCATCTGTGTCAAGCTGAATGGACAAAACATAAGCAATTATGAACATGAACAAGTCAGCTTTGTCTGTGTTGATTCTTTCAACAATTCAACATCAATGCTTTAAAGTATCCACTATGTCTAAAGGAACTGTTTGGTACATTATAATTAAGAAAATAAAATAAAAAGTATGATTCTGTTTTAATCACAATAAATGTTTTCAGATTTGTGATCGATGGATTATTTTTTTTTTTATTGATGTCCAGCCTTACAAAACAGATTATGTTTTTGAAGCCCAATATTACCAGATTATTACTACTATACAGACTACTACTACTATACAGATATAATGTGTCTCTATACCAGAGGTCTGCAACCTTTTAACAGCAAAAGAGCCACATTGGCCCATTTTAAACAAAATGAAAGTCAGAAAGAGCCATAAGTAACGAGGCGAAGCTATTAATAAATTAATTTTAAATAAGTAAGGCAACTGTTTGCAGCTATTAATACATTATAAAGAATCTGTAACATTTTGTATTTATGTGGGCTTTGTAGACATATTTGAAGTGTTTTTAGAGGGTCTGGGGGTTTTGAGCAAATTATATGTAATTTCCTGTATTCTGGTGCATTTTATGTATAATATTTACTCTACAAAATTATCATTAATTATTATTATTATTTCCGATTTTATGCATGGGATTTGCTCAGACAAATATTAAAAAAGAATATAAATAAAAAATTATGATTTCAGTAGAATGAATACTCTTTGGTATGCTACAAACACTGTCAGATACAAACTTAATAAATAAAATAATGTTTTCCTAAACTTTTTTTTTTCCTCAATCAAAGTGCAAAGAGCTGCACTAGAGGCTTTAAAGAGCCGCATGTGGCTCTTTAGAGAGTGGTTGCAGACCCCTGCCCTAGACTCTGTTAGAGAATGAGTAAAATCAACATTTCAGTTCAAAAGTATTAGACTTGTGGAAGCAGAGACCTTAAGCTTTGAAACAAATCATCCACTTACAAACACAGAAGTATTCTTTGGAGGAGGAAAAGGTATCCCAAAACACTGAGCCTCACTTTTGTTTTTTCATTGGCACTTACCTGACTTGGAAAAGTGTTCTATTATTCTGTATTATAAATCACTCAAGTAATTTTTTCCCCCTGGAGACCACTGAAGCACATGGAGTAGTCTTTGTTGCGTAGTAACACGAGGACTGGTTAGGATCAAGAAGGAACAATCTGGCAGCTGATACTGAGGGTCTTAGACCTAAAAATCAACAGTAAACAGTGTCTGAAGTTGAACTAGGTTCTAGGTAGGGCAGCACAATATTGGAAAATATTGAGATATTTGCTATGGCTGATGTTGATTTAATTGCAATATTTTAATATACTTATTGTCACAATAATCTTAGTTATATTAAATCAAAAAGTGCATGCCTTGTTCAAACTCAAAAACTAAAGTGGAGTTTATAATTATACTTATATAACGGTGCAGTATAGGTCACTAAAGCCTCGTTTCCATTGGTTCACTGTGGGGTGCATCAGTAGGGTCTGAAAGTGTCTCCACTATCTAAAGTGAACCACATCAGCCTGTTTCAGGGGTTCAAAGTAGGGGTACTAGCTCCCAGAGGGGTTTGGGTCGTTTTGGCTAAGGTGTGGCTACACAACAAAATGAGCTGATTGGATAAGCGAAAATAAGACTGCAAAAAGCATATATAAACAAAAAAATAATAAATAATAACTTCTCACCAAACACAGACTTGAATTAAAACTGAAAGCAGTGATAAAGGGCCTCGTAACCCTTGCGTCCGCGGAAGGGCATGCCACAGTGGGAGAG
>KN476311.1:7859-56626 GCA_000787095.1 Periophthalmodon schlosseri
AGACAATAGAATGTGATTTTCAACATTAAATGCAAATGTAAATGTTATTAAATTACTTTGTTTTCTATTCTATTCTATATGTGTCTTATACTTGTGAAAGATACAACTCAAGATCATTATGTCTCAAGATATTCAGGAAAGGTTCATTTACTGAAAAAGGTCAAATGAGTATCTACTGGTAGTTTTGATACTAGCTTTAGTTTTGATTAGTATCTGATATACTTTTGACAGCCTTACTGTGTGTGTGTGTTTGTGTGTATGTGTGTGTGACTGATGTAGGGACTTTTACATTACTAGAGAAAGTGTCACTATCGCTCGATCTGCACCAGTGAAACTTTCAGTTTTTCATCTAAATTATCTCTGATTCAGATCAACACAATTTCAAAATAAGAGAAACTTCACAGTAAAAGTCCAGTCAGAGCGTTCACAGTCTGAACCAGGACTGAACCAGGACTGAACCAGGACTGAACCAGGACTGAACCAGAATTAAACCAGGACTAAACCAGGATTAAACCAGGTCTGAACCAGGATTAAACCAGGACTAAATCAGACTCAGAAGTGCTTTTAGTCGCGCTTAAGTCGTTTAACTCAAATATACCAGAACTCACAAACTTAAATCAAATTAAAACAAAAAAAAATGTTATGTCACGTTTTTATTCACGTCTGAACAGCTGCAGGGCACCTGAGCTCCGACCTGCTCCAAACCTCGCAATAAAAGATCCAAAAGCCCGAGCTGCCAAAATAAGGTCACTGCAGGCTGTGAACTCAGAAACTCTCAAACATTTTTCACCAACAAAACTCAGTGGACAATTCTTTCAAAATAAACTCAAATATTGGGTTTTATAGTCACGACAAACCGATGCTGTTAGAGTATTTATCTTTTAAAACAGCAAAATTATCCAAAAAAAGTTGCAAGAGTTCAGGTTTAAAATAAAAAGTGGCATTTGAAAAGTTAAAGTTAAATCACAGATAAAACAGAGAAACCTGCTAAAGGTGGACAAAGGTTTGGGTTTGACTCCTGACCCATGAGGAGGTGAGACACGAACACTGCTGGTCTGCTGCATACTGTCACCATACTAAAATGTCAAACTCCATTTCAATACAAAGGAACAGACTCAATCCTCAACACAGATTCCGATGCCACGATGATAATAAAAACACTCTTTCTTTAGACAATAGAATGTGATTTCCAACATTAAATGTTCGTACTTTGTTTTCTATTCCCATGTGGCCTTATATCTGTGTAATCCCTCAGTGTCCAGGTAGGTTCCATACTGGTCCATGGGCGTAACTGCAGGGTGTAAGATGCTGCAGGGAAAGCAGACATGGAGCAGCATAACCAAGTGGCAGGAATAGCACAGAAACATCTGTGCAGAGTACGGACTGGAGACCCCAAGGTCAAGGTGGAAAACACCTCCAAAGGTAGTGGAGAATGATCGAGACATGATCCTGTGGGACTTCCAGATACAGACTGACAGAATGGTGATGGCAAACCAACCGGACATTGTGGTGGTGGGTAAACAACAGAGCAAAGCCACTGTGGTGGACATTGCTGCACCAACTGATGGGAATATCAGGAAAAAGGAACATGACAAACTAGAGAAATACCAGGTATATACACTACTAGAAATACTAGATACTAGATACAAAATACTAGAAATACACACACACACACACACACACACACACACACAGGTTGAGAATCTCTGCTTCAAAGTTAGCAGGATTTTAAGCTTGTTTTACACTTTTGTTTCACGTTCCTAACTGGAGTTACATTATCTGGATATGCAGTGATATTTACCAGCCTCTGCACATTTACCAAACCAAACGCACATCGTGATAAATACAGTGGATTTGCGCACTTTTATTTGGCAAACTTCAGCCCACATATCGCTGTCCTCTTTGCGGACACTGTAGCATAAGTGTAGATTAGTTTTTGATCCGAGTTTGGTCTTTGTCTAATCTGCGCGTAATGAGGAGGGAGCCCGTGTGCGCTACACACAGGGAGGAGGAGGCGGGGGGCTAATGTGAGGCACGCGGACAGGTAGGACGCTTTAAGTCTAACCTGTGACAAAGGGACACGCTCTCGCGGACACGCGCTGGAGGCGTGTGTGCAGTGCTGTGTCCACTAGCTCCACACAAGCGCACAAGCCGCTGAGAGAAGCACTGAGACGTGTCCAGCTACAAATTTATTACAGCAGCGTGCTCGTGCTCGTCAGACCTCGAGTCCGAGACAAGACGGAGTCCAAATCTGCTCGAGTCCGAGACGAGTCCGTAAAAAAACGGTCACCACGACATTTTTTTCAACTACATTTTTGAACTACACTGAAAAGGAAAAGTACTTTTCATATGATTTGAGGGGATATTTTTACCATGTTCCCGGTAACATCCTGACTAAAGGTTTCAAGTTCAAGCTTCGTCTTTGAGCAACAAAACACAACACAAAATTCATTAGAAAAATTAAGAAATTGATTTTCGTATTGCAACTGTTGACCAAAATGTGTATCATTTTTTAATCACTGTCACTACATTTAACACGTTAACAAACTAACAACACTTTTTCTTTTTACTCTTAAAGTACATTTTAAAACAGGTGTTTCAATACTTTTACTTAAGTAGATTTTTTCAGGTAATAGGTCTACTTTTACTTTCACTCGAGTATTTTTTATTTATTTATTTTTTCTCCAGTATCTGTACTTTTACTTAAGTAACAAAATTGAGTAATTCAACCACCAAGTTTTGGTGATGGGCAGAAATAACATGACTAACATGAAACATGAGTGAAACTAATGAAACATTTGGTTCAAAGTGAGTGATTTAGGAAAGTGGATTAAATTTAAGTAAATCTGTATCTGTTCTCACTGTTTCAGATTTAGGACTGAGTCTGTTTGGGATTTAAATAGTTTTAAGTTTTTCAATGTTCAGAACCATTAAAAACAGAAAAGATTTATAAAAGAAAATGACTCACGAGCAAAGAGAGAGAGGAGACAAACCAGTCCAAAGGCAGAGACACACAGGGACATGCTGGTGATGGGAGTCCAAATGAACGACTGAAAGAAAGAAGAGGAGAAAGAGGACAGGAGAAAGGGAGCAGAGAGGGAGGGGACAAGAGGAGAGGGGGAGGAGATACACTCGGGGACATGTTTCTGATAAAAGTCCAAGTGAACAAATGAGAGAAGAGAGCAGAGGAGGAAGGGACGAGAGGAGAGGAGGAAAGGAGGGAGGAGCCAGGGAAGATGGGAGGAGAGGGGGAGGAGGGAAGACAGTGGGAGGAGAAAAGGGAGGATCAAGGAAAGATGAGAGGACAGCGTGGGAGGAGACGAGATAAGGAGGGAGGAGAGAGGACATGCTTCAGTCACTACAATGTAAAACTCACTACAAATGAGAGGAAACAGGGAGACACATGAGGAGATAGGAAACAAGTAGGTAGGAGACGAGAGGAGACAAGGAGGTAGGAGATGAGAGGGAGGAAACAAGGAGGTAGGAGGTAGGAGACAGTCCAATGAGGTTCATCTGGTCTTCTGTTCCTTTATTTTAACAGATTCTCTTTCTAGACCAAGGTTTAGTTTGTTTTCATACCTGACAGTTTCAACTGCTCACTAGCATCTCACAGTGGTCACGTGATGTTGCTGTGACGTGATTGGTCAGCTGATTTAAACAGGTTTTGGCGCTGTCTTCCTACTGGTGGAGGGAGGACGACAGCGCCATCTGCAGTCCGACTTCTTCAGGACAGTATCCCAGGTGTGTGAGATATAAACTGGGACGGCAGGACGGATGCTGTCGTCTTGCCTCCACCTTTAGGAAGACAGCGCCAAAACCTGTTTAAATCAGCTGACCAATCACGTCACAGCAACATCACGTGACCACTCTGAGAGAGACTGACAGTGAGCAGTTGAAAATATACTAAACCTTGGTCTGGAAAAAGAATCTATTAAAATAAAAAAAATAATAAAATGAGGTAGGAGACACGAGGAGGGAGGAAACAAGAAGGTAGGAGGAGATTTGAGCCGTAGGGTGCAGTGTGGGTCACTCAGTCAGAGTTGCCAAGTCCACTTCATTACAGTGACTTTGGGCTGCGACTTTTACACATTTTGAAAGTCACCGGTGTTTTATTTGAGCTCAGAGGAATTTCTCTGTAAAAAGAGGTGTTTTTTTAGAATCGTTTCAGATTTCATGTTAATAGATCCAATAATGTCTCACGTCAAAGTGTTTCATGTTTAAAGCCTTCAGTGATGTCTCATAAATTATACTAAAAAAAATATGCACATCTCATTAGTGCTTTTTGGGTATTTTTTTGGCTCATCCTGCAGTGTCTCTGAGTTAAACCTGCATTTGACCCATCCTTCAGTGTCTCTGGGTCAGGTAAAACGGGACCCATCTCCAGATCTTAAGCTAGATTTGACCTATTGTGCATGTTATGGGTTGATGGGGGAAACCAGAGGAAACCCACCCGGACACAGAGAGAACATGCAAACTCCATACAGAAAGGCTCAGAAGTTGAACCAGGAACCTGCTGGCTGTGAGGCGTGACATCTGATAGAATCTTGCAGCCATTCAGATCTGATAGAGCCCTCATAGAGGTAACAGAAGCCCCTGAGCGCATGCATGGTCTTGTCTCTGCTTTAAAAACACGAGACGCTCAAACATCTGGAGACGTTTAGATCAGCTCCAAACACATGTTGAGAACTACACGGCTATTTATAGAGTTTCAAGGAAAACTGAGAGTGTGGGAGGAAAGAGAGACAAAGAGAGTTGGGGGGGACAATGATGAAGGAAGGGACAGAAAAGAACAGGGAGTGGTAGGACAAAAGAGGAGCGAGGGAGGGAGGGAGGGAGGGAGTGGCCTGTTACAGTAAGAGTTTGAAGTGTGATGAGTTCATTTGTCATGTTCATGTGTGATTGAGCGCAGCAGTAGATGTGGTAAAGGTCCAGTCAGAGTCTCTTCCAGCCTAACTGCTGTGGGCAGAAGCTGTGGAGCAGTAGTAGCAGTAGTTCTGTAGACCAACCCTGGCCGTGGACATGGTGAAGACTCCAAGCGTTGCACTAAAAAAATGCTGTTGGTAGAGGTCACCGTAAACGTTGGTTGCGCCGCCATCTTGGATCACTCTGCGTGATTGTTTCGCTGGGAGGTTTCTCTGGAAGGTCTTTCACCACATTTGGTATAAAAAGTGTGTAGCATCTCAGAGGTACATAACTAAATTCTTTTGCAGTCTCCATGGATACAGCAAAAACAAACATCTAATTTCACACAATCCAACAGTCCCTTATGTCTTTGAACTGTACTTGCTGCACTATTTAGTTAAGATCCCATGACATGATGTTAAAAAGTGAGCTCAAAAAACAAAGTTTCAAAAGCTGCTCAGTATGTCAGCCAGGTAGCCACAAGAGCATAGGGGTCAAGAGAGTGTGATATTTTGCTCCAAAAATATCTCAATAAATGAGAAAACTGGAACGACTTCATAACTGACAGAACTCTAAGCCAGGAGAGTCCCAGCGAACACTTGCGAACATGAGCACAAACACATGAAACGTTTCAATACTAATTCATTATTTAAATGATAGTGAACGATAAATGAATACAGTAATTATCACAGGCCCAGGAGTCTATGAGGAGGGAGGAGGAGAGGAGGAGATAGGAGGGAGGTGAGGATGAGGGAGGGAGGGGGAGAGAAGGAGATGAGGAGAGAAGGAGAGGGGGAGAGGAGGGAGGAGAAGGAAACGAGGAGGACAGAAACAAAGAGAGAGAAGAGGGGGAGAGAGATGGGGGTAGTGAGGAGGGGAAGACGAGGAGAGAGAGAGAGAGAGAAAGAAACAAAGAGAGAGATGAGGGGAGAAGAGGAGGAGGAAAGAGGAGAGAGAGATGTGGGGAATGTGCCGCGACTTTTAAACAAAAAAAAAAAAAGAAAAGATCTGTGACTGAATCATTTCAGCTGAGTCTGAGCCGACTTTAGTTCTTTCCAATTTTATCTCCAACAATAAATCATGAGCTGTTCTCTCTCCCACAGGGAATCTTCTGCCCCTCTCCTCCTCTGCCCCTCTCCTCTTCTGCCCCTCTGCTCCTCTGCCCCTCTCCTACCCTGCCCCTGTGCTTCTCTCCTCTCCTCCTCTGCCACCTCCTCTGCCCCTCCTCCTCTGCCGCTCTCCTCCTCTGCCGCTCTCCTCCTCTGCCCCTCTCCTCTGCATAAAGGAGGAAACATGTATTTTCCTGTGCATAAATCCTTCTCATTGGCACGTGTTAGCTGTTGTTAGCATCACAGTTTAAACAACAGCAGACATTAGCCACATTAACTTGTCATTAGCATCTGTGTGAGGAGCAAGGCACATGTTCACGCCTTTAGGGCATCTGAGTGGACTCTAACAAGATGGGTTTGTTTGCGTATAGACAATTACCAATACTCACTTGTAAAGGCACCTTTTTGAATGGTTTAAATTAGTGATGTGTTGTCAACGGTTGGAACCAGATTTAAAATAACCAAATCTGTTTCTTACTAACTGTATGCATTTTTACACCGATAAACGACACAAGAATCGGCGCAGAAACAGAGCAGGCGACAGCTTTGTGCACAAAAGAACATATCTGGCATCATAATAACAGTTAGTTTTTAATCAGGGCCGAGCCAAGGACAACGTCTGTGAGTAGGCCTGTTGCTGTAAGCTGACGAAAACAAAGTGTAATTGTACCAGCAAAAAAAAAAAGGTAAAATAATCTAGTACCTAAATATTCAAATAAGAGCCTAAAAATGTAAGTTCCCAGTTCAGCCTAATTCAAATAGAGAAAAATGGGGAAAAGACAGACAATAAATATTTGAAAAATACAAAAAAAGAGAGTACATTTTAGGAAGGGCCCCAATTTCAAAATTCGCCTAGGGCCCCCAAACTGCTAACTCCACCACTGGACTGCCCTCTCCTCAGATTCACTCAGGTTTTATTTTAAGTTAAAGCAGACCTATTGTGCTTGTGTCTGCTCTATAGTTATAATCTATGACACCTGTGGATCATTATGTTAGAATATTCACATTTTAAATCACAATGTTGATCTAAAAACGACTTGATAAAAGGAACAGGTCTGCCGACTTCCTTATCAGAGAACGGCGGTGCCGCAAGCTGACGTCGCCGTAAACGTCATCACAACAAAGCGCTGCATGCCCTCGGCGCCCCCTATGGATAGCTGCACATCACACTAGAGAGCAGTGGATTTTTCTTATTTTGTACCAAAATGACTATGTGACGTTGTCGAATTCTATGTGTATCACCGATTAAGAAAATAAAACTGGAGTAGGAAGTGTATATGTCACAGTGGGAGTGTACCAGAGGAGGTGAAAACGGGTAGATCAGAGCAATGACGTCTTGAACACAGGAGAATAAAGATTACTCAAACATGAATCACTCCAAATACAACTTCAGACGGACAATGAGAAGGAAACGGAAATAACATGGTTAAAAGCTCTGAAAAGTCCAGTTTGCAGAATAGATTTGATTTAAATGCTTGTTTGTTTTGTTCGTCTCCGGGAAACTCTTCTTCTTCTGATCTTTTAATCAGAGCTGAGTCAGAGGTGCATCATGGGAAACGCAGTGTTTTCACTAATAATAGTTTACCCTTTATGTATGCAGAGCTGTCACCTGGTTTATGGTTTATGGTTCATATCACTAATCACTGGGCCAGGTTTAGTGCCAATTTTAAAGCTCCTATATTACGCAAAATTGACTCAATTTACTGCCCGGCCAACATCACATAGTGGGTCCCGTGTGGGCACTATATGGGCACTATATGGTATGGTATGCTTTTATTTGGACAGGGACAGTGCACAACAATACATTGACCTTAAAAACAGGAAAGATGTATGGTGCCAGGTTATAGCAGAAATACTAATGTTCACCTGTCGTCCCTGGACAGGCTGATGTTAAGAAAGAGTAACAGTTTGGTGTAGATGGATGAAAACCTGTAAACATATGGTGCATACATCTAATACAACACATCTCGCCCTTCAAATATGGCATTTCTAAAAACATTCAGTTTACACACACACAAACACAACCATACAAATTTGTTCACACACACACACACACACACACAATCACTCAATTTCTAATATGCAAATGCTCTTTCTTTCATACACATTCACTAATGGGTGCAAACTTGCTTTGATATTAGCTATTTCTTTGTCATATGTGCAAACTTTTGAAAACTTGTGCATGTTATAATCTCATTTGGCAAACTATTCCACTGACTCTTGGCAACAATAGAGAAAGCTGATTTAGTGAAAGAGGTCTTACATTTTGGAATGCTGCACTCTCCTCTAGAGGTCGCCCTAGTGACTCCAGTTGTTTTTTCTGAGCTCAGTGAGACAAACCTTCTTTGGGAAGGACTAGCAATATCGTGAATAATTTTAAAGAGTAGACCGATGTTCGCATATATTAGCAGATTATCGAAATTTAGAAAATCATATTTGGAGAGGATATGACAGTGGTGATACTGTCTGGGTTTCTTGTCATGAATGTTTAGCGTGCATTTCTACATTGATTCAAAAGGCTTTAAGGCTGTTTTGCAAGCCTGCGACCAGCTTGTTATGCAGTACAGAAAACGGGACAAAATCATAGAATTTAAATACACGTGCGATGCCTCAATTGTAAGAGACTCTCGTATGTTCCTAAAATTTGCCAGATTAAATTTTACACAGTTACACAGTTTTTTTTACATGATTCTTGAAGGTCAAGTTTGAGTCAAGAGTAACAAGTAAAAAGGTTAACATTTTTAATTTTTTTGTCATTAATATAGATATCTGGGTAATCTGAATATTTATGCCTGTTTGTAAAATACATTGCAACTGTCGTTTCTAGATTTAATGTGAGACAGGAATTCTGCAGCCAGGCAGCAATCTTTTGCAATTCCCCTGTTAATCTCATGGCCACGTCTACAGCGTTTTTCCCATGAGTGAATGGGACTGTATCGTCCGCATACATGATGACATTTATATTGCACACAGAGGGGAGATCATTGATGTACATACTGAAAAGCAGAGGCCCTAATATAGAGCCCTGCGCAACTCCCATGGTGCAGTCAAAATTAGATAGTTTACTTAATAGGATACTATGAGAGACAGTATCAAAGGCCTCTCGTAGGTCGAGAAAGACCGCTCCTACTACCCCTCCTTGGTCTAGATTTGATTTAATTTCTTCAAGGAAGTAGGAACAAGCTGTCTCTGTTGGGTATTTTTTCCTGAAACCAAATAGCAAAGGATTTAAAAAAGCTTTGGCTTCGAGATGTTCTATTAGCTGTTCTGCTACAGCCTTTTCATAGACCTTAGAGATGGCAGGGAGGATGGTTATGGGCCGATAATTACTGATTTCTCGTTTGTCTTCTGACTCAAGTACGGTGTTACGATGCCAGTTTTTAATGCATCAGCAAATACTCTATCATTTACTGACTGATTTATTGATTTTGTTAGGGCTGGGATCAGGCTTTCTTGATGGCTTTTTAGAAATGCACTATCCAATACATACAGGTCTTTTGCTTTGCTGCTACTTAATCTTCCCAAAATATGTCTCACTTTTGCATCATTTACAGATGTTAAACTAAAGCCTGATTCATCACAGATTAAGTTATGGAAAACGCAAGGTGTTGGAAACAACTGGGCCAGCCTCTGAACAGAATTGATAAAATATTAATTAAAATTCATAGCTAAAATCACACTGTCATTTTGAATTTTATCATCTATGTTTAATTGTATTTCATGGTTGGTTTTATTTCCTTTTCCAAGAAGTTTTTCGATATTTTTCCACAACAATTTGCTATTTTCTTTCACCTCTTTGATTTGATTAAAGAAGAAATTAGCCTTTGTTTTTCTGAGTAATGTTGTGACCTTATTTCGCAGACTTTGATAGATTAAGTGATTGGATGTCAATTTGGTTTTACAAATGTTATTAATGTGGCGTCTCTTTTTTTCATTAATTCACAGAGTTCCCTATTGAACCATAGCAAACAGTTTTTTATTTTGTTTTATTTTGTTTTGTCTTTGTGTACTTATGTGTGTGTGTATTAAAATATTTTTTAAAGTTGATGTCAAATCATTGCATGCTTGTTTATACAATTTATTTTCCACTATATCATCTTCCAATAGAGACAAATCCTTTTTTGAAATTAAAGACACATTTTGATTTTTTTTTTTTTTTTTTTTCCTATATCTTATTTTATTCAACTTTCTTGCAACTAATGTAAAGTTATGGTCCGATAATCGATAATATGGGCACTATATGGGCTTACGTGGCTTCCTAAATAGGCCCCAAGTGAGTTTGTCCATGGGTTTCATGTAGATCCTATATGGGTCGGCCCACATGGGATCTAAGTGGGGCTTATCTCGTCAGCCCAGGTATAACCCATTTAGGCCGCACTTTATACTGTAGTACAGTGGGGCCTACATGGGCCCCATGGGGTTTTTATTTTAGCTCTATATAGGCTTTATGTGGACTTTTTTGGGCTCTATGGGGCCCAGTTGGCCAAAACACACATTACACAAGCTTATTTTGAATAGCTTTGTTTTATTAAATAATAAAAAGCAGGCATTAACACATTCATGATCGGTCAGTTAGCAAAATTACAAGACTGCATTTTTTTTCAGAGCTGAAAATCATCCAAATGATTCTAGTGAAGGTGTGTGAAGTTTAAAAACACAGTGGAGCACTTCCTGTTTTACGTCTATTACCACATGACATCACAAGGTGGACCAGAGTGTTTGAGTAGAGAGAAGAACTCAGGGTTTGCAGGGTTTATGTGTTAAACATGTGTGAATGAAACAAAACACAACTTCAGGTCTGTTTGTGATGAGGAAACATTAGAACAGATCAGAAAATAGTGTAATATGGCCCTTTAATGAAGTGAACACACTCCTATTATCTGCATGAGGTCCAGACCAGAAACAGGATTAAAACTATACCAGATCAAAACCAGGTCTGAATCAGGACTGCACCAGGTCTAAACTAGGACTAAACCATATCTAAACCAGGACTAAACCAGGCCTAAACCAGGCCTAAACCAGGGCTGAACCAGGACTAAACCAGGTCTAAACCAGGACTAAATCAGGGCTGAACCAGGACTAAACCAGGTCTAAACCAGGACTACATGTTCATAGCTGGAGATAGTTCCACTTTTCGACAGATGTTCCGAATCTCTTTGGGTTAAAAATACTTTTGATGTCCAAGGTCATGAATGAGGTTACATGGTCCTGCTTGTTTCCCACTAAACCAGGACTACATGTTCATAGCTGGAGATAGTTCCACTTTTCGACAGATGTTCCGAATCTCTTTGGGTTAAAAATACTTTTGATGTCCAAGGTCATGAATGAGGTTACATGGTCCTGCTTGTTTCCCAGCATGCATCTCCCATGTGGACGTGCCCAGAGCATGATGGGAAATAGTGTTCTCACAGATTTAACCCCCAAGGACCCGAGCCCCGACCTGAGAAAAAGTCCAGAACAAATGCGGTATCAGGGTTAGACCGAGACTAAACAAGAGCTGAACCAGGACTGAACCAGGACTGAACCAGGACTAAATCAGGACTGGAACAGGACTGGAACAGGACTGGAACAGGACTGGAACAGGACTGGAACAGGACTGGAACAGGACTGGAACAGGACTGGAACAGGACTGGAACAGGACTGGAACAGGACTGGAACAGGACTAAACCAGGTCTAAACCAGGTCTAAACCAGGTTTAAACAAGGTCTAAACCAGGTCTAAACTAGGTCTAAACGAGAACTAAATCAGGTTAAAAAGAATCAGGCAGAATTCCCATTTAATCTAGTTTTTTGTTTCGTTTTATTACCACAAAATATCCAGAATTCTTTTTTTTTTTCATTTTAAACTTTTCATTCACAGTTTAATAATGTCTGTCACAAGGTCCAGTCCTCTGATTGGCCCACAGTCCTTAGTCCAGCCTCCTTCATCTCCTCCTGACGCTATGATTGGTTGTCCTCCATGTCCTCTGACTCCTCCACCCGACCGAGCGTCTGATTGGGTCTCAGTCCATAGTCCCACCTCCTCAGTCTCTTGGTGAAGTTCTAATTCCATGTCTTCTGATTGGCTCTCTGTTTGTAGTTCCGCCTCCTTGTTTTCATTTAAAAGCTCCGGTCGGTCCTTGTCCGTCTTCTCTGCGTCCTCTGATTGGCCCTCCTGCTGTACCTCTGTTTCTGATTGGCCAAACTGCTCTAGCTCCTCTGCCTCTGATTGGCTGACAGGGCTGAGAAGAAGGTGATATGTCTCCTCTGATTGGCCCTCCTGTTGTATCTCACCCTCTGATTGGCTCTCTGGCTGTATCTCCGTCTCCGATTGGTCCTCCTGCTGTAACTCTGTCTCTGATTGGCCGGTGGAGGAACATGGGGGTGGGGTTTGTATCAGGACTCTGTGCAAATCTTGATTGAGAGTTTGATGAGACACTTCTGCAGTTTTGTACCTCGTCCCAACGCAGAGGAAAGACCTGAAGAAAGAAAGAGAGAAAGAGAGAGAGAGAAGGAGGCAGAGAGAGAGACAAAGAGGGAAGAGAGCAACAGAGAGAGAGAGGGAGAGACAGACAGAAAGAGAGGAGAGACAGAGACAGACAGAGAAAGAGGGGGGAGAGACAGGGTGAGACAGATGGAGAGAGAAAGAGAGAGGGGGAAAGAAACAGAGAAGAGAGAGGGAGCACAGAGAGAAGGAGACAGACAGAAAGCGAGAAAGAGGGGGGAGAGAAACATAGATAGAGACAGACAGAGAGAGAGAGAGAGAGAAAGAGAGAAAGGGGGGGAAAGAGACAGAAAGAGAGAGGGAGCACAGAGAGAAAGAGACAAGCAAAGAGAGAGAGACAGAGAGACAAAGGGAGCAGAGAAAGGAAAGAGGGAGAGAGAGAGAGACAGAGACAGGAGACAAAGAATGAGAGGACAAAAGAGAGAAAGAAAGACAGAAAGAGAGAGCGGAGAGAGAGAGAGAGAGAGAGAGAGCACAGAGAGAGAGAGAGAGAGAGAGGTTAGAATATATATCACCAATAGCTGCCCCCTCACCACAGAGTCTTAGGTTAGATTCCTGGCCCATGTGAGGCCTGGACTGTTAGGTCGTCCAAAGTTGTATTTTAGTAACATATCCTTTTGCCTTGTTTTACTTTAATTTGTGATCAGTCAAATTTCACACCAACTAAACGAGGTCCAAACTAGATCCAAACCAGAATTAAAACTATAGCAGGTCAAAACCAGGTCTAAACAATGACTAAATCAGGACTGAAACAGGGTTAAACCAGTTCTAAACAAGGTCCAAAAAAGTTTAGAGTCTGAACCAAGACTACAGGGATGCTGAAATTTTGGGATTCTGAGAGGACAGGACCACTAACCCCCTGGTTAAAGGGCCACCTGTTTTTTTTTACAGTGGTTTATTTCTGAATCAGGTTAAACAAAGAGCAGTGAGGTCACTTCCTCTGAGGTCACTTCCTGAAGCACACAAACAAAGAGCTTGTGTGTGTATGACGTGTTTGTTGTTGAGGATGTAGCGGTAGTAGGATTTGCAGTAGTAGTAATAGTAGCAGTAGTAGTAGTAGTAGTGGAAGTACTGTTAAGATAAATGTTTAATGATTTTGTATAAGCACTGCTATAGTTCATTGTTGTACTGAGTTCATGTGAAAATAAGACTGATCACAGACTCATAGATATGCGAGCCTGACAAGTACAGGACATTTCAACATTTAGCGTTTATCATCAACATTCCCTAGGGGTGTGATGCTAACTGTAAGCACTGCTCTATCTGAGGCTCTGTTATGCAGTGTTCACAAGGCGTCAAATCGCACCAAATGATCGATACTTGAAAATTCACTGTCATTCGCATTCGAATGACAGCACGCGAATATGGGGTACAATCTTTGGTCGCTACAACATTCACGCTGCTAAAATTCATTCCGTTTTCTTAACGGAGCAGACATGAGTTAAAATAAAAATAATTTAGAAAAATGCAAAATAAGAAAAAACACTTTAAATAAAAAATGGATTTAAAAGCACAAGTCTATTATTACCCCATGTGAATTTCGCCCGGTGAAGCTCCGCACTTCTTGGGGTCTCACAGGCAGAGAACCGGGTACTGCGCAGAGCCAAAGTCGGGACAGGTGACGCGGTCTAGGGTTAGTGCGGTCTGTGGCTCACTGGAGGCGGCTCAGCGGGACCGCGGATCGCCCTGAACTTTGAGCAACGCACGCAGGCAGTGTGCAAACGGCCGTTGTATGAATACTACTATATTTTTACAATACAGGGGAAGCAAATGTACCGCTGGAGCTGCGCGTTATAGCACATGGAGCTCCCCAGTTTAGTCTTGTTGTATGCGGGAGAGAGATAGAGAACATTATCCACAATGACTCCGTCCACGCATGGGGTGGGGCGATAACTCACCTGGAGCCGCTACACCTGTGCGTATTATATTCTCTGTAGATGGCCCACGGCCCACAGTATAGCCCAAGGAACTGTAGTGCCGGGTGGGGACATCGGTGTCAGGGAACACAGACGCGCGGGGCTCCGCATGGTGTCCGAGAGGAGCCCTCTCCAAAACTTGACCAAAGTTAGACAGACAGACAGTGTGTCTGCCCCATTTGCAGGATTATCTCCATGTTTTGTAGATAAAATATGTGTGAGAAACCTAGAGCAGAATCTAAAGTTTAGGGACCTGATGGAATTAAATGAAAGACTGGAAATTCTCAGCGTACAGGATGCAAAGAGGAGGCACAGGACGCAGAGGACGCAAAGAGGAGGCACAGGATGCAAAGAGGAGGCACAGGATGCAAAGAGGAAGCACAAGATGGAGAGGAAGCAAAGAGGAGGCACAGGATATAGAGGACACAAAGAGGAGGCACAGGATGCAGAGAGGAGGCACAGGATGCAAAGAGGAGGCACAGGATGCAGAGGATGCAAAGAGGAGACACTGGATGCAGAGGAAGCAACGAGGAGGCACAGGACACACAGGACGCAAAGAGGAGGCACAGGATGCAGAGGAAGCAAAGAGGAGGCACAGGATACAGAGGAGGCACAGGACACACAGAACGCAAAGAGAAGGCACAGGACGCAAAGAGAAGGCACAGGACGCAAAGAGGAGGCAGAGGACACAAAGAGGAGGCACAGGATGCAGAGGACGCAAAGAGGAGGCACTGGATGCAAAGAGGAGGCAGAGGACGCACTGGATTAAACGGCTCTTTTGTGGATATAAATAGATGTTTTCTTCTTTAGAGGCTTTAAACATTAAGTCTCACGACTTACTGTTTTGTTTTGTTCTTTTTTATGTTTTTGCCTATAAACATTTCTTTAGTTAGAATGGGTTGCAAATATAAACGTGATAGATTAGCATTAGGTAAATTGGGCATACACACGAATATGGAACAAAACAGTCTGACTTACAAATTTGAGCATTCATAAGGTGAAAAAATATTTTTAACTTCATTTCAAATATCATTTCATCTTTGTAGCTCCTGGAGTTTTGACATTTGATGCCATTAAAATGACGCATTCTATAGGGATATATTTACTCGCTACTCTGTGCATAAACTATACTCGATATTCGAAAGGATCTTATAGAACACAGACAGAGTAATTATACCGCGTCTAGATTTTGAGAATGTTTGACGCTGCCTTCACTGTTCGCGCTGGTCGCTTTGTGCTTCCAACAGCCGCTCATTGTTCACACCTGTTGTTCGCGCTTGAACGCCCATACACTTCGTTCATGCCGCTCGATCTGCCCCAAACGCGGAAAAAGCTTTGCGCCGCCCGCGTTACCCGAGTCACCTGCATCACCCCAGTCACCCGCGCTGCAGCGCTTTAGCCGCGCGTCAATGTATCTCTACATAGGGTTAACATGGGAATCGCGCAGTACGTGTGAGTTGCGTTCAGTGTGAACGTACCTTTAGATTTTGTTTTAACCAGACCTGGATCTTCCTATGCGCAGACTACGCAAGTTGCAAAGGGCCCTGCCTCCTGACTGCCGATAGTTTTCAGACAGACAGCCATTCATGTCTGTCTGTCAATCTACATATAGTTATGACAAAACGGGGCCCTGGTTTGCTCCTCGGCGTAAATATCACATTCTGATTGGTTAAATGGGTTTGTACAATATACCACACTGCCCTGGACACCTCCCTCCTCCCTCGCTCATAAATTCATCTCAGCGACAGCATGAAGACACTAGGACAGCATGATGTAAGTTTACCACACGTTTGTCTGTTGCCTTGACTTTGACTCATGCCAAGAATTCAGACACTTTGGACTGCAGGGGGTTACTTACTTCTCTGAATGACCCGTGAACAAATGGGCTCCTGTTTTTGCGTATAATTAATGAAGCTTGCGCTATTGTAGGCTATGCATAAATTTGTAATTATTTACATATTTATTTAAAATTTTACTGCATTTATTGAACACAAATAACAAGATCATGAGGTAAAGCTAACGTGAAAGTTTTCTTGATGTTAGTGCATCACATTATTATAAAGAGATGGTCCGTCTATAATATTTATAAGTAGCCCTAAAAGTGTTATGGCAAAACTATTAAATGCAACTAAACTGCACTACCTTTGTGGTGGAATCCCATTCATTTCAATGGAGAATTTGGGAAAAGTTTTGCGGCTAAAATATGATATAAAGTAGGTTAATTTGTGTAAAATGTTCAATGTGTATATGCAACCACTGATTCTGTGGGAGGCTTTAAACGGCTCTGTAGTCCTTATAGAACTTATTTGCTATCAAGATCGGCAGCCCCATGCAAAATAATACAACCCAAATAATGATGGTGGCGCCTACGCAACTTCCGGAATAGGGTAGATAACATTAAGAAATTCCTGGGGAGGTCCTCTCCCTTCACTGGCTAATGTGGGTAATACAGATACATTTAACAGCTGTGCATCATGTTCTAGCTTGTGAATTATCTGAACCTGAGTGGCCCCCCATGTCAGATTTTGCTTAAGGCTCCCTGAGGGTTAGATCTGGCTCTGGTTTTAAAACAATCTGACCATAAAGAACGGGCTGAGCTGGAACTACAACAGGTGAGCTGATATGTGCTGTTAAATAAGTCCCTCTCAAATAACGTTACAGTCACAAGCTAGCTAGCATTAGTCAACAGTTTTTCAGTTAGTCACTCTCACATTTTGTAGAAAATCAAACTCCTTAACAGGACCTTGAACGCTTGGATTGATCACAGGCTCCTGAAAATGTGCTGTTTAAATCCATGTTGTAGTTTTCAGACTATCTTAATAAAATGGACAGCGTTTGCTAATGTGTGCATTGTGTCATCATGGTAACTGCTGAACATTCCTCCATACACATACATGCAGAACACCCCCTGCGTGATGTCACTGCAAACTATCAATAGGACAAGCATTTACAGTATGGACTCATGACTCATGACCCCTAATCCTACAGAGGGCACAGCGTGCACAGTCTGATTGGTTTGTCTTGGCTAGAGACGCACTTTCTCTGTTAATTACCTGTTTGCTGCACACATCTGTGTAGTATCTGAAAGTTAGCTGGTACTTTAAAAAAGTTAAAGTTAAAAAAGAACCACCGTTGAAGTTCCGCTACACAAACTGAGTTACTCTCCTAATGTAGATTAGACTGCGCTTGTGTGTCCCTCCGCATGTTATTAGTTGGTCAACATCTTTTATTCTTGAACCTCAAGCATTGTGCTCGTGCAACAATATTTTGCTGTTCTTATCTGGAAGATTTTGAGCAAACAAAAACCAGCATGATGGGGTTATTTTGGTTTTGTTCATCACCTGTATCCACTCTGGTCCAAGGCAGGTACGTAGCCACAGTCTGACAGTCTGACGTTCACGTGGGTTTTATATTCGCTAGGCGAGTTTATGCATCTAAATGCGTTTCCATCGTCCAAAATGCATTTTAACTTATGTGCACAGATCAAAATTCACCTGAAGTGAGCAAATAAACATTTATATAAATGAAGGGTTCTAAATGCGATATTTGTTTCCACCTCCCATTACAAAATGTGCATTAAAAATGAGGTGACGGAAACACAGCTACTGTCAAAAAGTTTTAAGATTGGATTAAATCCATTTTGTATTTTTTATTTTAACAAATTTTCAGGAGCCTGTGATCAATACGAGTGTTTATGGTCCTGTTTAGGTGTTTGATTTTCAACAAAAAGATGAGAGAAAACAGTTGGATAATGCTAGCTTGTGACTGTAATGTTATTTGAGAGGGACAAATCAGATCACATGTTGTAGTTCCAGCTAAGTCAGTTCTTTGTTTTACCATAATGGTCAGATGGTTAGAAGACAGGGCTTGATCTTCCACAAAAGTCTGAGCTGGAAGAAGCTGGTTTTGATTACAGTGTCAGTAGCAGGATTTGCAGTAGTATTTGTAGTATTATTAGTAGTTGGTATTTGCAGTAGTAGTAGTAGTATTATTAATAGTACTGATCTTTGTATAAAGTGCTTATTCTCGTTGAGGATGTGATGGTGGGTTTAGGTGCAGTAGTAGTAGTATTTGCAGTAGTATTTGCAGTAGTACTTTTTGCATTTGTTGTAGTAGTAGTAGTAGTAGTAGTAGAATACCTTTGTATAAAGTGCTTATTCTCGTTGAGGATGTGATGGTGGGTTTAGGTGCAGTAGTAGTAGTATTTGCAGTAGTACTTTTTGCATTTGTTGTAGTAGTAGTAGTAGTAGTAGAATACCTTTGTATAAAGTGCTTGTTCTCGTTGAGGATGTGACAGACTTCACTAAACCAGCAGCTCAAAGTCAGAACCAGGTCAGACTCAGAGAAATGAGAGCCCTGAGACACGAGCTGAGACCAGCGCTCCTGAAACACAGAGTCAGAAGAGAGGAGAGAGGGGGTCAGAAAAAAACAGACCAAGTGCTCCTGAAACACTGGGAAGGATATGGGGTCAGACAAACTCAGAGATTCAGAGAGAGAACAGAGGGTTTTAGGGGGTCAGAGGGGGGTCAGAGCCGTCAGCAGGAGTACTAAAGAGCAATAGTTAAAGTATTAGTGATAGTAACATGTACTGTGGTGTTTGCAGATGGGCTCTGCACTGGAATTTTAACCAGGATTATAACTCATTATCACTTTAAACTGTCTACTTCCAGTTGTCCTTTTGACACAACGTAAAGAAGTATACTTTCATTACCCAAATAATTGTGATAATGATTATTCCCATAAAGTACACCTAATGCATGGTAATAGTAGTGGCAGTAGTAGCACTAGTAGTAGTAGTAGCACTAGTACTAGTAGTAGGAGTAGTAGGAGTATTAGTAGTAGTAGCAGCAGTAGCAGTAACAGTAGTAGTAGTAGTAATAATTCAACTACTAGTAGTATCAGTAGTAGTAGTAACAGTAACGGTAAGTAGTAGTAGTAATTATAGTAATAGCATTAGTAATAGTAGTAGTTGTAATACTTAAATACCAGAAGCTTTACCTTGAGAAACTGTCGTACCACTGGCGCCACACACTGGTCGAGCGGCTGCACTACAAAGCCACAGCCCTGGGGAATGTGCACAAGCTCCGTGCATGTGCGCCGCAGGGGGTCCAGGAAGTCCTCCCCCCTGTGACCGCAGTGCTCATCCAATAGGAGCACAGAGGGGGCAGGGCTACAGCCCAAGTGAGGAAACCACACCTGTAGAACATCACAGTCCAGTCAGTCCCAATGCACCAGTGATGCCCTCCCTCTCCCCACTCTAACCCTGATGCCCTCCCTGTACCCCACTCTAACCCTGATGCCCTCCCTGTACCCCACTCTAACCCTGATGCCCTCCCTGTACCTCGCTCTAACCCTGATGCCCTCCCTGGTCTCTGCTCTAAGCCTGATGCGCTCCCTGGTTTCCAATCTAACCCAGATGCCCTCCCTGTACCTCGTCGGCCCAGATCTTTGCTCTCTCCCTCACAGTGAAGCCGGCCTCGCTCGCCCGCAGCAGCACGTTGGTGGGGAAGCCGTGGGGCAGAGGGGGGAGGTCTCTCTCATAGAACAACAGGGGGCGCAAGAGAGAACCGTCTGAGGTGCCACACAGCATCACCTCTACCAGTGGGCGCTCCTCCCTCTCACCCCACATCCTCAGACCCTCAGGAGAGAGACAGGACAGGGCCTGGGCGTCCAAGAAGACAGGGAACTCATCCAGACAGCAGAAGCGAGGAGGAGGGAGACGCATGGACGAGACCTGAGGAGAGAGGAGGAGGTCAGAAAGAGAGGAGGGAGGAAGGACCAACAGAGAGGAGGAGACAGGGCCAATCACACCACACCAGGGCTTAAGTGACCATGGTAACTGCATTTTGTATTCTAATAAGGCTCCAAGCACATGCCCAGTGTAATTTTACTATTCAACTATGAACCAATTAATGTTTAGATGCTGGGAATATGGATCAGAGGACAGTGGTGAGAGGAAAAGGTGCCTCTGCCCCTTTAAGAAAAGTAACTGCTAGTCATTTTGGTCATTAAATGTTTGTATTAATTGTCATAATATGTTTCGCTTTAGTGTTGCTATTGTAAATCAAGATATGAACATTATTAACAGACAAATCAGTTGCCTTCTTTCCCTGAAGTTGCTTCCACTAGCGTTAGCAACAGGTTTGATTGACAGTGTTGCTAAGCATCCGCTCCCTGCTAAACCAGCGTTGCAAGCAGGAAGGGGCGATAGCTTCAACAGCCTCGTTCCGGATTAGCTCTTTGGTTGCTATGATACTCGCGGTCGGAATTCCAAATATGGAACTCAGCTCCAAATTCGCCCCTGTAACTGCTAGCCTCAATGAGCCAGCCTTCATTTGACTGGAGCCCAACGCTATGGGTGACATCACACTCCCTTAGTCCACTTCTTTATACAGTCTATGGGTCAGAGAGGGTAGAGAAAGAAGAGAGAGAAGAACTCATCCAGACTGCAGAACCAAGGAGGAGGGAGATACAGGGAGGAGACCTGAGGAAAGAGAGGGGCAGAGAGACGAGGAGCAGGAGAAGGAGAGAAGAGAGAGACGGGTTGGAGGAGAACTCATTAGACAGAAAAACCGAGGAGGAAGGAGATACAGGAAGGGACCAAAGGAGAGGGAAGAGAGGGTAAGAGGGGAGGAGGAGGAGAGAGGATCAGAGAAGAGGAGGAGAGGGAGAGAGGGTCAGACAGGAGGAGGAGGAGAGAGAGGACAGGGTCAGAGGGGGTCAGAGGAGACCAGAGGAGGAGAGAAGAGAGAGAGGGTCCAGAGGACAGAGGAGAACCATCAGAGAGGAGAGAGGAGAGGGGACCTGAGGGAAGAGAGGAGAGAGAGGGTCAGAAAGGAGGAGGGTCAGAGAGGAGGAGGAGGAGAGAAAGAAGAGAGAGGATCAGAGAGGAGGATGAAGGTAAGAGAGGAGGAGAGAAGAGAGAGAGGGGTCAGAGAACTCACACAGCAGAACCAAAGAGGAGGGAAATACAGGGAGGAGACCTGAGGGACCAGAGAAGAGAGAAAGTCAGAGGAGAGAGAGAGAGAGAGAGAGAGAGAGAGAGAGGGGAGGGGGTCAAAAAGGAGGAGAAGAGAGCTGAGGAGAGGGTGAGAGTAGAGGGAGTTAGAGGAGAGAGAGAGAGGGGAGAGTGTCAAAGAGGAGGAGGAGAAGAGACCTGAGGAGACGGTGAGAGGTGAGACGGTTAGAGGAGAGAGAGAGGGGAGAGAGGATCAGAGAAGAGGAGGGGTGCCAATAGGGAGGAGACATGAGAGAGGAGAGAGGAAGGGGTCAGAGAAGAGTAGGAAGGACTGATAGAGACCTGAGGAGACCAAAGGGTCAGAAGAGGAGAACAGAACTGAAGAGGAAGGACAGACAGGTAACTGACTTGAGGGACCAGAGAGAGGAAAGAGAGGAGAGAGGTCAGAGGCAAATATTGCGTCCTCACTGCAGTGTTTTAGTCTAGCCAATAGAACTGAACCTTGTCAATACTTCAACTGTAGTTTTTAGTATTTATATGTATTTGCACCTATTGTGTTTTTAAAGGGACAGTACCTGATTTAAACCATAAGTCATGATCATGCTAAAGTTTAGTTTAGTTTTATTCCATAGTGTAATGCAGTTGTTTCCTTATGGTTCTCAAATCTCTGCTACTACCGGTATTTACTTTTTGTCACTCTTAAATGCACCATGACAGAGAATCAAGTGTCTGGAATAGTGTCAGACAGTCTGTTTCCCATGATTCTTAGTAACAATGAGCCTGATTGGACAAAAGCTTCTGTTATTACCAGAGAAATGCAGTAAAATGAATAGACTACGGTATATTTTACAGTCTAATTTTTCTTATTTAGCAGCTTTTACCATGTTACATGATGTGAAGAGCATTTATCTGGACAAGAGTATATTAAAATCAGGTACGGGTCCTTTAATAGAAACAAATATACATTAAAGGGCCCATATTATGCTATTTTCGGATCTATGTTATAATGCGGTTTCCTTGTCAAAAATCATACCTGGAGTTGTGTTTTGCTCCATTCACACGTTTAACACACAAACCCTGCATATTTAGGCTGAGCTCTTTTCTCAAACAGAACACACTGTTTCGCCTCGTGATGTCATGTGGTAATACTGTGTTTTTAAATTGCATACACCTTCACTAGAATCATTTAGATGATTTCAGCTCTGGAATTTCCCATCTCTACTGAACTAAAGGTAAAAGGAGCTGTTAACTTGAAAACTACTGCTTCATGACATCACAGAGTGGAACAGAGGAATTTGTAGATTAGTAATAAAGGGTTACTAAAATGTGTGTGAATGAAACAAACCAACTCCAGGCATGTTTTTGAGGAGGTAACAACATTATAAGTGCAGCCCTAGTGACCGGTATCAAACATTAGAACCTTGGTGTAATTAGAATTAGAGGAGTCTAAGAGCACGTTTGTTGTACCTTGTACCAGGTGCCGGTGACCAAAGAGTAGCCAATGTCCCTCAGCTCTTTGCTCCTGGTTTCAAGTCCAAGATCATGTCTCAGCAAGAAGTCTACTGCCCAGTTCAACCTGAGAACACAAGACTTGGTTTTAGTCCTGGTTTAGTCCTGGTTTAGTCCTGGTTTCGCCCTGGTTTCGCCCTGATTTCGCCCTGATTACGCCCTGATTTCGCCCTGTTTTCGCCCTGATTTCGCCCTGATTTTGCCCTGATTACGCCCTGGTTACGTCCTGGTTCAGTCCTGGTTCAGTCCTGGTTCAGTCTTGGCTCAGACCTGGTTTGGAGCGTGGTCTTGGGTCCCAGGGTCCTGCAGCTCAGATCCAAAATGGCGTCTCCGGTGACCACTCGGTTTTGCTCACGCTCAGTGAGGACCCAGCGAGCTCCGTCCGACGTGTCCCACCTCCACCTGCGATTGGCCAGACCCTTCCTCTGCTCACGTGCCCAACAGCCAATCAGCTTCTGCGACACACCGAAGCGCCGTGATGCTGAAGCGGCACCCTGAAGCAGCGAATCCAACAGCACCCTGAGACGAGAGGCGGAGAGAGGGGCCACAGGCTGAGAGACAAGAGACAAGACCAGAATTAATACTAGTAATAATAAAGCATCACATTTATTGCTTTTTTGGACAGTGCATTATTCAATCACTCCACACTTGGTGTGGTAAGCTACTATAGTAGCCACAGCTGCCATGGAGCAGACTGGCAGAAGCAAGGCAGCCAATCTGGACCATTGGCTCCTCCGACCACCACCAACAGTCACACACACCACTTTCATACACTACTTTCATGCTAGGCAGTGCTTTGCCCAGGGGAGTCCAAACTATGGCCCGGGGGCCAAATGCGGCCCTTAGACCAATTTTTGTTAGCTCTCAGGCCTCTTGATAAATTGGCCCAAGTGGTCATGGACTTTTTATTGCATATTTAAATCATTCTACCAGTAAAATCTCAATAACATCACACTGCATTGTGATACAGACATAAGACTGAAGTTCCAAGCCTTATTAAAGGTACAGTGGCTCTGTCAAGGCTATGTAATATGCATTTATCTAAATGACTCACTGCATTTACCACCAGTCTGTGGCCCACTGCTTTGAAAATGTTTTAATATGCGTCCCTCGGGGAAAAAAGTTTAGGCATCCCTGGCCTTGCCCAAGGCCCCAATGTCTGACGAGATCTGACGAGATCAGGCTTTAACAAGCCAGTATGGCCACACAGACCAGACATAGACTGGGTTAAACCAGACCAATGACCAACAGCACCCTGAGACGAGAGACGGAAAGAGAAGCTACAGGCTGAGAGACAAGAGCAGAGACAAGAGAAAGACCGGTGTTAGACCAGGTTAAACCCGACCAGAGACCAACAGCACCCTGAGACGAGAGGCAGCGAGAGGGGCCATGGGCTGAGAGAGAACAGAGACAAGAGCAGAGCAGTTTGGGTCAGATACATGGCAAGATCATAAATACTGGAAAGTTTTAAATCAGACTTATTGTGCTTGTGTTTGCTCTCTAGTTATAATACAGTGTTTCCCTTCCATTATATTAGCAGGGTGCCCCGCCCCGCCAACAGCACCCCCCGCCCTGTCAATCAAATTATGTGGTGCTAACCATCGATCATCAAAATGCACATCTTCACCAAATCCGTTCCGAAGCTCCATAAAAACTACTGTCTTCACTGAATTCCAGTCCGCATTTTCTCTCATACTTTGCTTGTCTGAGCCAATCCGTTACATTGGTCCGGGTTTCGCAATATACTGTAGGCTGCAGACTGCACAGCCCTGCTCTCAGCAGCAGTAGCAGTATGTGTAAAGCAGTGAGTGGAGGTGCTGTTTACTCCCGTGTGACTGTTGTGCTGATTTTGTCTGCCCCGGTTTTAATTTAGAAGTTCACCACAAATAACTGTACCCTATAAGGTCATATCATAGAATTGGTGTTTTACAGCTTAAGTAGTTTAAAACAAAGTCTGTGTAATCTCTCAGTCATCCAGGTGTGCTCCATAGTAAAAGAAAAATGTAATTCTGTCAACTGGACAACAGGTTTTGTGTGAAACTAAACACTCTCTCTCTCTATATATGTGTGTGTGTGTGTGTGTGTGTGTGTGTGTGTGTGTGTGCGCGCGCACATATCATCGTGCGTGTGTGTGTGCGCATATCATCGTGCCCGTATGCGGGCAAACTTCCGCTGCCAAACTAGTAAACCTAGGGGAAACACTGTAATCTAAGACACCCATGGATCATTATGTTATAATTTGGACATTTTAAATCACAATTAATAAAAGAAACAAGGCCCCTGACTTCCGCATTAGAAAACTACGGTGCCCAATGGGAGCTGATAAAGGCCATAAAGATCATCAGGGCTGGCCCAGCTTATAAGCAGACTTAGCAGCTGTTTAGGACCCTGAAGTCACCAGAGGGCGCTCAAGAGCCCATACATTTATAGTGAAAATAATATAATGTATAAATGTAATAAGGACTGGTGTGTTTACAGCAGCATAAATATCACTTTCAAATGATTACATTTGTTTTTTAGCCAGGCATAAGTGGAGACAATAGCTGTTTTCAGTTTCAGTGTGGTTAGCTCCTCCCTTCAGATAGATATAAGGCAGTGTCCAGCAGTAATCTGACCAGAACTGAAGAAGCGGCTTGGGTGAGCAGCGAAACGTCTTCACTCCTACAACTTTTTGTCCAGCTGAGATTTATCTTTGGCTTTTACTATGGATCAGACCTGGACGACTGAGGGATTACACAGACAACTTAAAATTAAATTGTAATAGTGTTCTGACACCATACATTTACTTGAGCACAAATTTTGGTTAAAGCACTACTTAGTACTTCTACGTGAGTAGCCAATATTATTTTGAAGTGTACCATTAATTGAGTACAACTTTTGGCTTTTGCCCTACCAACCTCTGCATTTTATAATGTGAATGTAATCTCACTGTAGCCAACTGGAATGCATTAAAATTCACCAGAAACCAAGAAAAAATGTCTAGAATCTCAAGACCCCCTTTATATGTTTGTCTACTGTTCTTGTGGCTATAGTAGTTGTGACATTCTGAATGTTTTCTGATGTTGGTCATATAAATACAAATACAACTGGCCGAGGTGATAAGAGCATAGTCATAATGTTGTCAAATGTGAATCGCCAATAGCAGAGCTAGGGTACGTCCATTCACATCCACATCCATCAACTGCACTTGGATCTCTCTTCGTGGATTCATTTCATTTTGAGCATGTATTTGGAACGCAGCGTCAGGTTAGCTATGTCCATTTATATACGCAGTTTTCAAGTAAAAGGGGAGAGTGACAGAGTGACAAACTAGCTTGTGACTGTAATGTTATTTGCACAAATCAGCTCAGCTGTTGTAGTTCAGCTAAGTCAGTTCTCTCTGATCAGACTGAGACTGAGTGAACAAAGCTTAGATGAAAGTCTATAAGTATCATTATATAGTTTATGGTAAATTCCCTTTTTTGTTTGTCTTGAACGTGAGGAATTTAACTGCACTTGGATTTAATTTTGTGGCATGTTAAAAGGTGGAAGTAAGGTGCGCTAAGTTTCCATCTGGCTTCACAAACGTTTGGTTCTTACACTCGCCCTGGGGCAGGCTGACAGAGACATAGCATGTGAGGGGCGGGGTTACCTTGATGTGGGGGGCGGGGCCTTTCATAGTGATCGTCATGGCGACAGGTGAGGACAAGTGGGCGGGTCTGTTCAGAACTTTGATTGACAGGAGGGAGGAGCTCTGTAGGTGCCCGATGGAGACGAATCCTCCTCTGGATCCGAACATGTCAGATGCCCTCCCATCATCCTCCTCTGTAACACAACATACATGTCAGATGCCCTCCCATCCTCCTCCTCTGTAACACAACATACATGTCAGATGCCCTCCCATCCTCCTCCTCTGTAACATCACAAACATAATGACCTACCATCCTATGTCAAATGCCCTCCCTCATCTGTAACAAAACATAATCCCATCTTCCTGTGTCAGATGCCCTCCCTCTTGTCTCACCTGTACAGTCCAGCTCCTCCTCTCCTCCCGTGAGCAGACAGGTGTGTTTGGGGGAGTCAGTTAGGTGCAGTGCCATGATGTCTCCGGAGTCAGAGGAGAATCCACAGGTGAGACACTCGAGACCACCACCCCACCTGAAACAAATGAGAGGTCATATGTCAGAGTGAACAATACAGTAGTGTTGTCACGATACTAAAATTTCAAATATGATTTAGATACTAAAGACTCAATACTCAATACCAATTCCGAGAACTGACTCAATACGCAGTATGGAGTAAAAACCCTCTTCTTTAGACAACAGAATGTGATTTTCAACATTAAATGTACTTTTTTTTTTTTTTTACCATGTGGCCTTATATCTGTGTAATCCCTCAGACTAGATGGACCTGGACGACTATGTGTCTTATACATGTTCTGATACAGCTCAAGATCACTCTAAAGCTATTCACGAAAGGTTAATTTCTGACCTGTGAATGGGACTTTTGACAAACACTGAATATAATATTATTAAAACATAAATAGCAAGTCTAATTGCTGTCACAAAGTTCACATTTTAAACATGTCCAAAGAATTGACAAAAAGACTGAAATCTGAACTGACAAGCTAATACAAGAATCACATTTCAGAACATGTTTGTACTAATCTAAAATACAGGGTTAGCAGTTTTTATGCAGATTAAGACCAATTAGAGACACAGGGAGGGCATCTGACACACAGGGACATTTCAGAACAGATCGAAACTACAGGATTAAGAGTTTTATGGAGAATAAGCCATTTTGTTGTTTGTGGAGGAGATTATGGTACTTCAAAAATGGCAGCCTTTGTCATTTACCAATTGCGTCCATTTGATTCAATTTCGATTAATCTTGCAGCTCTATATCAGAGTGTGAACAGGTATTGATTGAAAAGAAGAACCTGATTTATGGATGGGTATACCTGGGACAGGAAGTGAAGACACGGGGGTACAGAAGCTGCTTCCTGTTTGCAGAGTGGTTACTGTGGAAACAACGTTTTTAATAAAATCTCATAATGTTACTGTAAATTAAAGCGAGATGTTGCAGGTGAATAGGAAAAAATTTGAAACTTCTTCTGTAGTTGTAGCTGAGTAATGTTAAAATACCTTCTATGAAAACATTACATGCGTAAAAATGGCTAAAATTGACCATTTTTGGAACATTCAAAACAGAAACATGAAAAGAGCCAGGTTTAAATTTGTCGCTTCATGTTGTTGTCCTAAAAAAATATACAGTGGGGATTTTGGATCTTATTTAGTATTTGAGTATACTAAATTCCACTGAAAAATTGCCTAAAAATTCTAATTTCTTCTTCTTATTCTAATTTTTTTTAGTTAAAACGTTAATAAATCAGATTTGGAATTAGATATCAACAAATCCTTGTGTACGTTTTGTCAGAATCTTGTTAAGTGCAAGATTGGAAAGTTTAGCGTATGAAGTTACAATGTTTCATATAACTTAATGGCTACAAGTTCATTAAAGTAAATATTAAAAGTAGACCTATTGTGCAAAATCGACTTACATAGTTGTTTCCTTCTCATTTACCCTCTTGAAGTTGTTTTTGGAGTGATTCGTGCATGTTTGAGCAATCTTTAATCGACCCACCATTGGTACACGCCCACTGCTCTGTACTTGTTCTCCAATTTGATTTTCTTAATTGGTCATACTCATAGGATTCGGCAGTGTCGCGCAGTCATACTCAAGGATTCGGCAGTGTCGCGCAGTAATTTTGGTACAAATGGAAAAAAAATCTCCTGCTCGCTAGTGTGATGTGCAGCTATCCATAGGAGGGGCCGACAGCATGTGGTGCTTTGTTGTGATGATGTTTACGGCGACGTCAGGTCCAAGCAGACTTGTTTCTTTACTAAGTCGTTTAAATCAATATTGAACGGTGGCATAGAACTGCCATTCTGCTAAACGTGATACTGCTATCATGAAATTACATGATAGTATCACATAAAACTGTCGGCTAATTCTAGCTCGCTTGTGACTGTAATGTTATTTGAGAGGGACTTGTTTAACAGCACAAATCAGCTCACCTGTTGTAGTTCAACAGTACAGTCAGTTCTTTATGGTCAGATTGTATTAAAACAAAGCTCAGATTAAAGTCTAACTTGGTTTAGTTATATATTAGAACATAAACAGTACTTGATCATGTGGTTGGCGTAGGCTCTGCAGCAGCAGGTCTGATATCTGCAGCGAGAACATGAGACTGTGGAGGGAAAGTGGCTCTGGAAGTTCTGTACCTGAGACAGGCACTCCACACAGAGAGATTCAGAGCTATAACAGAGAAATGTACAATAAAGTAAAAATATATATAAATATATGTACAATAAAGTGCTACCAATACCTCTCCTACTCCTACTACTACACACAGAGACCCAAGGGGCAGTTGAGGAGAGGAGCGGGTGGAACAGAGGAGAGGGGCAGATGAGCAAAGGAGAGGGTTAGAGCAGCAGATGATGCAGTGGAGAGGGTCAGATAGAGCAGAGTAGAGGGGCAGAGGAGCAGAGGAGCAGGTCAGAGGTCACCTGTCTAGTTACCTGTCTAGATGAGCCAGCAGCTGCCCCAGACTCTGCACAGCTTTCCTCTTACAGGCCTTCTTCTGACTTCTGCACTCAGTCTGAAACAGAAATATGTTTATATAATTATAACATGTTTAACAAACATTCAACCAAGAAAAAGACTTAAGATACAATAAACCAAAAAAAAAAAAAAAAAAAAAAAAAGAGACTGACATAAGCGAGGGCAGTGCTGGGCTTCGCCTGCATTGGAGAGTCAGAACAAACAGCCTGGAATGTCCTCACAGTCACCTGCAAAACACAACAAATCCATCCATCAATCTGTCCTCTGCATCATCTGACTCAATCCTCTGCTTCATCTGACCCTCTCCTCCGCTCCTCTCCTCCTCTGACCAGGGGTCCAGACTAAGAATTTGACTTTGGTGCACCTAAGCTTTTCATGTGGGTACACCAAAACCCGACACTTATTGAAATGACAATAAGGACTAAATGCATAACTTGGGTAGTTACTTTTACCCAGATATACAATTCATATAATTCACTTGAATAAGTGTATAGTATAAACTAATTATTTAAAGAAATAACTCATTTTATTTACTCAGAGTTGCTCATTTGATTGAATAACATTAAGAATTTACATTTTCTTTAAGTTAAAACAGAATGAGCCTATATGTTTAATCAATAAAAAGCTATTAAATAAATACTGACTTCAAAAACTAGTCAGAGTGAGAGGTGAGAGGTGATTTTTACCGTTCACTATAGTAAGTGAAGAGCAAGTCCTCTTCCATCTTTGATATCTTTTGTGTCTAGTTTTATTTTGTTTTTCACCTCGCGCAACGGCAGCTTCATTTAAGTAACTAAACACAGTGTAGAGGATCTACAAGTTTGATGCTGCCATTTAAAAGGCAAATACACCATCTCATTCACAAATAGATGAAAAAAGCCAAACTTATGAGCTCTGTGGTGCGTTTAGCTCTGTGCACCAGAGCGTGACCTGAGCGTATTGGCCTCAGCATCTGCACTGGCTTTAGCAGTCTGTACAGAGGTGAGGGGAGACAGGTGAGCGAGTGAATTAATGCTTTTTCTTATAGTTATAGCAAAAGAAAAATAAAATCTGTCAACTGGACGAAACGTAGGAGTGAAGACGTTTCACTGCTCATCTAAGCCGCTTCTTCAGTTCTGGTCAGATTACTGGTGGACACTGCCTTACTGTATATCTAACTACACTGAAACTAAAAACAGCTATTGTTTACAGTTTCTGTTTGTTGGCTAGGTCTGTTGAGCTACACTAAGTGTGCACTGTGCCTGAGTCATACTTAGCATAATCATTCAAGCCCCTAATGGGTGCTTTCACACCTATTAGCATGCTTGCTTTGGGTCTGAGGATGGAGTTATAGATGGGGGAGAGATGATGTCTGTCCTGTTCAAGGAAGGACTGTCTTTCCAACAAAAAATGCTATAGATGGGGAGAGATGATGTCTGTCCTGTTCAAGGAAGGACTGTCTTTCCAACAAAAAATGCTTTATTAACTCCCCTCTCAAATCATTTCTTTTCTTTGGCTAAGATCTGTACCTCACTATCTTCAGAGGAGTGATTAACCACTCCTTTGAACAATAGGGATAGCCAGGATACTAATAGGTGTGAAATCACTCATTAGGGGCATGAATGACTATGCTAACTAGGACTAAGGCACAGTGCACACTTAAGGTAGCACAACAGACCTAGCCTACAAACAGAAACTGTAAACAATAGGTGTTTTGAGTTTCAGAGTAGTTAGCTCCACCCTTCAGATAGATATAAGGCAGTGTCCACCAGTATCTGACCAGAACTGAAGAAGCGCCTTGGATGAGCAGCGAAATGTCTTCACTCCTACAACGTTTTGTCCAGTTGACAGATTTTATTTTTCTTTGTTGCTATGGATCAGACCTGAACGACTGAGGGATTACACAGATATTTTCTTATAGTTGTCAATTAAAACAATCATTTAAGGGTGTGCTCACACTAGCCCAATCAAACTTTAGTATACAAAGCCTGTCAGGGGCGCTGATGTTACAAACTGGTCCAAAACACACGGCGATAACGACTGTGGACAGAGCCAAATGTTTTGCAGCCCCTCACCTCCAGCTCCACGCAGTTATTATATCCATAAACTCACAGTGGAGCGTATTACAGTAGACCTCATATCTGCCTCACTGTTTAAGAGATATTTCATGCCGCTGGTCTTATTTTCTCCGCTGATGCGTTAGCACTGTTGCACGACATATAAACAAACAGTGCCGTGTCATGACGTCACCGGGCCGTCGCTTGGTTTGGTTGTGCAGGTGTGAGTGTGGGCCATAGAACGCTACGCAAATGTGCTTGAGCACGGCACAGTTCAAAAGGCCTAGTGTGTTCCATATTCTTTAATCCTTGTTTATAATCAGAATTGAATACTACAGGATGTGATGAGGATCTGTAAGGTGCACCGGTGTGCCCAAGAAAAAATGTTAGTCGCCCAGTCATTAGCTCCTGCCCCTCTCCACTCCATCTGACCCTCTCTTCCGCTCCTCTGCTCCATTTGACCCTCTCCTCCACTCCTTTCCTTTGCTCCTGTGCTCCTCTGACCCTCTCCTCTGCTCCTCTGGGTGACAAAGGAGGAGCATCAGGTGTAGTCTCACCGTGGTCCCTGGTCTCAACCCGCTGAGCTGGTCCGGTCTCACGTGAGTGTCGTGCAGCAGGTCCTGATGTTCTTGTCGATCTTTCATGGAGAGAAAATGGAGTCTACATTTGTCACAGCTGTAGACCTGCTTCCTCTGAAACAACACAACACTGTCTAGTCTTGGTTTAGACCTGGTTCAAACCTAGTTTAATCCCGGTTCAGACCTGGTGCCGGGCCACATGTTGCTGGTAGGGGTGGTCTGCCTTGAACACCCTGAGGCAATAGTGACACAGGAACTGTTTGGTGTCAACATGAACCTCCTCAAAATGTCTCCATGTCCGACTGAAGAACGAAGAGCGAAACCCACACAACTGAAACAGAGAAACGCCATTTTAGCCATGGCTGAAACACAGACACCAGTTTAGACACAACTGAAATAAAGAGGACATTTTAGAAACAACTAAAATAGGGCAGACATTTCAAGACTGAAATCAATTTTGAGCAGCAAGAATTTGAGCTGTAAGAATTCTTGCAATATTTGTACATTAACAAACTCGAGAATCCATCTGGCCTGGCTCCCGCTGCTGTGATTACACCTGGCCACCATTGGCCTGGAGATTGGCCAAATCTAAGAGCAGCATTATGGTTTGGGCAGAGCCAAAGATGAAGCACCCAAACACATAGACGTACTCGGCCTATTTGATCAGAAATACAGACTATTTTGTTTGTGAAAAACGTGGTGGGAAAGATGTCTGTGCTTTACTCTCAACTGGATGTAATTATTTTTTTCAACTTGTTCCGCTGTTTTGGTGCTTCGACCAATTGGGTTGGAGTATTTGTTTGAATATCCCGATCACTTTCAGCGAAAAACAGATTGATAAATGTGCAGAACTAATTTCAGAGAGCTACACATATCCAGGGTGAGCCAGGTTACACTGAAATCTGGACTATATGATAAAATAATGCAAGACTCATGCATTTGTTCGTAGAGGTCTCAACTACAGGGTTAGCAGCTTTTACACAGAATAAGACCTATGGCAACACAGGGACATTTAATTTTTCTCACAGAGGAGATTACCCAAAGAACTGCAAACTTCAGTCACTTGCCATTTGCAATCATTCAAATATTGATAAAATCTTTAAGCCTGGTCATAAAAACAGTTACATATTCTACCTGCCATCACCTGACAGCACCACCAGGTAGAGAATGCAGCAACAGCTATATTCTAAGTACAGTAGTAGTAGTATTATAGTGGCAGCAGTAAGAGCAGTGGTAATAGTAGTAGCTATAAAAGTAGTAGTAGTATTACTAATATTACACACTAGTACATACCTCACAGGCATAGGGCATCTCTCCAGGCTTGTGTGTACTCTTCATGTGCACCAGGAGCGAGATCTCAGTTTCAAAGTCACGTTCACAGATCTGACAAACCACTAAAAACAAAAACTTATATCACATTTTTAAACCAATCAAAAATGTGTTTACAAGATGTCATTCTACAAAGCCCTGAGTTCAACAGAGACAGAATCTTATCCAAGCATGCAGATATGTGACCTGGTTTATGGTTAGCATGCTAGTTGTTATTGTTTATAACGTCATGGCAAAACGTGAAAAGTAGGGGTGTAAACAATTCAGTTTGATCCACGATGCAGGACCCACGATCCGATTCATCACGATTCACCACGATTCACCACGATTCACCACGATTCACCACGATTCACCACGATAAGTAAAATAAAATACTAATTCATGTACTTCAACTTCGGTGACAAAAGCTGACAAGTAATAAATTTTGTCTTTTAATTGTTATTATTGTAAACATGTACAAGTAAATTGCTCAACTGTAATTGTAAACATGTACAAGTAAATTGTAATTACTGTTAATTAAATGTTTTAAGTGGCAAACAGCTTTTTTGAAATGCGAGTTATGTACACATTTATCTGCAAAGTAAACTGCACAACTGTAAACGTAAACATGTACAGGTAAATTGCACTCCTAAATCTTGTTACTGGCAAACAGTTTTTGAAATGTGGAACAAAGTGCACTGTATGAACTACTATCAAAAATCTGCCTACTTTACAGGTTAATCTTTCATATTCTTTTCCAAGAAAATCAATATATCATCAAGGTCAGGGAGCAGTTGTGACCTTTGAATTCACTATAGCCTCGTTTCCACTGGCACGTTTTGCTTGGGGCCGCCTTGGAGTGGGTCTGTTTAGTGTGGCTCCCTGCAGCCAAATTGCTTTGCCATGCTGATTTAAAAGTCTCAGGAGCCTCCTCAATCTCCGCCTCCATGTCATGCTCGTGTGGTGTGTGTCTCGTGACTCTGACATCAGTGTCAGGAGCGCACTGCTGAGGTCAGGTAAGGGTCAAGCTAAGGAAAGTGCCATTTTTGACAGCGCTGCCTAATATTAAAGAATTAAAATAAAATGTTATAATCTGAATGAATTGAACTGTGCATCGTAGCTCTTACACGGTACATATAGTAATAATGTAGAATCGTTACACCCCTAGTGAAGTGCTTATGAATTCATTGCAGTGAATAATTAGGATGCTAAGAATGTATAAGGTAAGTGAGGAATAACACTGGTGAGGAATAACACTCTGTTTTTCACATTTTTAAGACAGTAAAAATAAGGTACAGTGAGTTTAACTGATTTTCAATATAGCCTAGGGTTGTCAAAAATATCAAAAATCAGATACTAATAGATTCTAATAGATACTCATTTGAGCAAGTACCAAGTACCAAAAAATACACATGACAGAAATGAACACCATTCTAAACCTGAATAGGTTTAGAATGGTGTTGAGCTGTATCTTTCACAAGTATAAGACACATAGACTAGTATACGCCCATGGACCACTATGGAACCTACTGGACACTGAGGGATTACACAGATATAAGGCCACATGGGAATAGAAAAGAAAGTACTACCATTTAATGTGGAAAATCACATTATCATGTATTATCATGGTATCTGAATTGATATTGATACTACCAATTAATGTGGAAAATCACATTATCATGTATTATCATGGTATCTGAATTGATATTGAGTCTATTTGTTAGTATCGAAATCCAGTTTGAAATTTTTGTATCATGACAACACTACTACAGCCTCAAAAAATGTTGAAATTCAGACCTGTGGAGGTGGAGCTGTTAGGACCATGCACGGCCTCCAGGTGGTGCTGCAGTCTGTACAGAGGGACAATCTGACGCAAACAGTGATGGCAAGAGAACTCCCCGCGATCCGTCACGTGATCGACCATGTGATTCATCAACCTACAACAGAACTGGTTAAGTCCCGGTTTAGCCCCCGGTTTAGCCCCCGGTTTAGCCCCCGGTTTAGCCCCCGGTTTAGTCCCATTTTAGTCCTGGTTCAGTCCCTGGTTCAGTCCCTGGTTCAGTCCCTGGTTCAGTCCCTGGTTCAGTCCCTGGTTCAGACCCAGGTTTAGTCCCGGTTTAGTCCTCTGTCCCTTTGTAGTAGCAGCAGTAGTGAAAGTACTCGTGGCAGTAGTACTATCAGCAGTACTACTAATAACAGTAGAAGTGAAAGTACATACAGTGGTAGTGAAAGTACTTGCAGTAGCAGTAGTAATGATAGCTACAGTATTTGTAGTAGTAGTAGCAGTACTTGCAGCAGTAGCACTATCAGCAGTATTAGTAATGACAGTAGTAGTATAAAAGTATAGGCAATAGCAGTAGTACTAGAAACTGCAGTATTTGTAGTAGTAGTAGCAGCAGTACTCGTAGAGGAGTATTAATAATGATAGTAAAAGTACTGGCAGTAGTAGCAGCAGTAGTATTAGTAATGCCATTAGTAGTAGTAAAAGTACATGTAGTAGTTGTACCTGACGTTGTTGCGTAGCGTCTTGGGGCAGTGCACACAGCGGTATGTGCGGAGCTGTCGTCTCTGCGCTCCCATGTGTCCCTCTGAACTGCCGTAGTAAAAATCCTCCAGGCGAATCACCAGCCGCCCCTGAGCGCCCCCCACAGACACTCCAGCGCCACTGCACCTGTCCGAGGGTGAGGAGACCACAGAGCTCACATGTGCCAAGGGGCGGAGCTTCGACACGGCAGAGGTCACCTGTGCAGAGGGGCGGAGCTTCGTCATGACAGGCGTCGGAGAGGGGCGGGGTCTCGACAAACCCAGGCTTGCAGAGCGGGGTGGGCGGGGCTCGGACAGGAAGTGACCCGGCGCTCTCAGGGGCTTCTGTAAAAACGAGCGGCTTTTACTCTGAAAAAGACAGGAAACAGAATTCAAACCAAATCTTTTCGTTTTATTTCCTGTATTCTGCTAAAGAAGGGGGTATTTTATTTCTGTGGGGTATTAACTACTAACACATAACATGTCTAGATTATTATACTACCTTTTATTGTTTTGAAGATGTTATATTTGCCAAAAAAAAAAAATTTCACTTTTGTTTTTGACACTCTGAGCCCCCCGTCCCCTTCAGAGTGACATCAAACACAATCAGCTGCATCCCACTAATGAAACTACCACACATCACATCAGGTTTGTCAAGATGCCGTGTACAGTTATGTGTCATGTTTTTGCATATTCATGGAGAATTGTCATGTGGGAGCATGGGTGATGTAGGCTTGTGGGCGGAGCCTTGGACAGAATCTTACAGCTACCCGTAAGGAGGGTTCGAACGGGGCCCGGGAGAGATCGCTACCTTACTCAAACATGCATGAATGACATCTAAACCCTCTTCAGGCATGTTTTTGATGAGGGAACAATGTTACAACATGTTAGAAAGATCCTGATGCTGTGCTTGCCTTCAAGCTCTGGACACGGCATGTCTGGAGGACAAAAGCAAACAGCTTGCACTGAATGCGTGCACTGAGCTGACGTTTGTGTCTATGAAGTCAGCGTTAAAATCTTTGGTGGAAAAACGACAGGTAGAACAGCTACGAAATTCAAGATGCAGCGTTTTTCACGGAACAAAGACCGACTGGAAAATTCAGACGTAATGCCCATCACAGAGCGCACAACTGCAGCAGCAGCCACAGCAAGGCACCAATCCACTCAACAAATATGGTAAGCGAACGAGATGCGCCATTTGTCAGAGCATGTACTACTGGGCTAAAGACTGTCCTCATCAGAGGGGTGAAGTTAAGTTGACTGAAAATGAAAATGTGGAAGAGTGCAATATCGCCGCATTTTGCTAAAGCAGCTATGACTGACTCAGAGTCTTTGGGATCTGCCATCATTGACACAGCTTGTACACGTACTGTGTGTGGTCAAAAGTGGCTGGACAGTTACGTGAAGGATCTTACCAAAAGACAAATTAACAAACTGTTGCAAACGGAATCTCCAAGCTGCCGACCATTTAGATTTGGAGATGGTCAAGTTGTGTACTCCAACAGAAAATTGAAACTCCCAGCCAGAATAGGACAAACAAAGTGCAACATTGAAACTGAAGTAGTCCCTGCTGATATTCCTCTCTTGTTGAGCAAAATGTCCCTGAAAAGAGCAGGAACTGTTTTAGATATGGAGAATGACAGTTGTCCTGTTCAAGCACCCTGTGCCTCTGGAGCTCACTAGTTGGGGGCACTATTGTGATGTAAATGCAGAAGTGAGCTGTAATGACAATGATGTGCTGGTTGTCACTGCAGACATGCCCATAAAAGAAAAGTGTAAAGTTCTTCTGAAACTTCAAAAGCAGTTTGGTCACGCCTCTGCAGACAGGCTGCCGAAGCTCATTCACAGCTCTGGAAACACTGATCAAAGATACAGCAGGACCAACCCCAAGCTTGCCGTTGGTTTGCCTTTAGCCTCAGAGTACAATGAGACAGTGGCAATGGATCTACATGAGCTGGAACCTGGCGTGTGGTACCTCCACATCATTGACCACTTCACACGCTTCAGCGCTGGAAACATTGTGAGAACCAAAAAACCGTAAGAGATTGTTAACTCTTTCATTCACTTGTGGATAAGCGTCCATGGAGCACCAAAAAGGATCTACACTGACAATGATAGAGAGTTCAACAATAATGAGATACGAGACATGGCAGAAAACGTCAACATCAAGACAAAGACTACAGCAGGATACAGTCTCTGGAGCAATGGGTTGTTGGAGAGACACAACATGACACTGACAGAGATCCTCTTGAAGGTGAAAAGGGAAAAGGGTGTGGGTGGCAAACTGCCTTAGACTGGGCCCTTATGGCTAAGAACAGTATGATCATTGTGCATAGTTATATCCCATACCAGCTAGTATTTGGTCAAAACCCTAATCTCCCTTCTGTTTTGGTTGATAACCTCCGTGCTCTAGAGGACACAACTGTGAGCACCAGAGTAGGGCAGCACATAGCGGCACTACATACCTCCAGGAGAGCTTTCACAGAGGTGGAATGCTCAGAAAGAATAAGGAGGGCACTACAAAGGCACCTTAGGCTACAGATGACAAGTATGAGACAGGAGACAGAGTGTACTATAAACGAGCTGACAATACAGAGTGGAAAGGTCCATGTGTAGTTATTCATCAGGATGGGTCTGTGGTGTTTATCAGACATGGGGGAATCCTTATACGCCCAAGTTGAGTAAAGTGAATGCACAAGATGAAGAGAAACAGACAATGCACAATGCTCCTGAAAACAACACAGAAAATAAAAACACAGTGACAAATGAAAATGAATTAGAAAGTTCAGATGATGAACAAAGTATTAATGGAGAAGAACAAATCACTGAAAATAGTGAAAGTGATATGACAGAAAACCTACATAAATTAATGTGACAACCCCTGAAACAGACAGTCATATAATCTCTGATTTAAAACAGAAAACAGGGCAAAAGGTCACATTTACTAAGAGAGAGGATGATGTTCAGTACACTGCCAGAGTCTTAAGCAAAGCAGTGAAAGGGCAGTACACAGATCGGTACAATGTGCTATATCTTGAACCTGATGGCAGTGAGGGACAAAAACAAGCATTAGACATGTCACATGTTGACAAACCTGACAGTGAGTCTGAAAATGTGGACACTGATGTACTTATTGCTAAAGATATCACTTTTGATACACTTAAAAGAAACGCCACATGGTATTGACCCAAAGGCACTGCTTGTAGCAAGAGGTTTTGAAGAGGTGAATATTCAGAGGTTACAGAAATACTCTCCCACATGTGCATCTGAGTGACTTAGATTTCTGTTAGCTGTTGCCAGTCAAAACAAGTGGAAGGTTCACTCTACGGCATTTAATCTGCTTTTTTACAGGGTATAGAACTCTCGAGAGACATTTACATTCGACCCCCACCTGAAATGGGTGTGGACAGTGTGCTGTGGAAACTAAAGAAATGTGTGTATGGACTTGCAGACGCCTCCCTCTCTTCTGGTACAACAAAGTTAAAGAACTGATGTTGAACACTGGTGGTAAAATGTCTCAGGTTGATCCTGCAGGGTTGTGCTGAATGACCATTCTGAGGTCACAGGTTTACTGGCATGTCATGTAGATGAGTGTGAAGAACATGACAGTTTTTCTTATTTAGGGATGGACATTACCAGAGTTGGTGATAAAGTACTAGTTCATCAGCACAGTTACATTAAAAATCTGCAACTAGTCCATTTACAGGCAGCTCGGGTTGTGCAGAGGGATGCACTTTTAAACAAAACAGAGACAGAGCAGCTCAGGTCCAAAATAGGACAGATGTTGCACGTTGCTAAACAAACAAGGCCAGATGTAATGTTTGACATGTGTAGCCTTGCGTCCAACATTAAAAATGCTACTGTCCAGTCTATTCATGAAGTGAACAAAGTGATCCGTAAACTTAAGTCAGAGAAGGTCACTCTTGTGTTTCAGCACTTAGGAAACAGTGCTGATTTAAGTCTAGTTGTCTTCAGTGATGCTTCTCTTGGCAATCTTACAGACGGTGGCACAGAAGGAGGGGTTGCACTGATGGGTAAAGGTGGCAAGTTTTCCCCTTTGTTTTGGCAGTCTAAGAAGATCAAATGTGTGGTGAGCACTCTGCAGGAGAAACCCATGCCACGTCAGATGGTATAGACAATGCAGTGTTTATGGCCACACCGTTTTCTGAGCTCACTACTGGAAATGTTCATCTGAATCCTTATCTGTGTTAGCGACAACCATTCACTGTTTGATGCACTTAAGTCTACTAAGCAGGTCACAGAGGCTTAGGCTAGAAATATGCAGTATCAAAGAGGTCCTACAGTCTAAGAAAATAAAAGAGGTTAGTTGGTCAGAGGCTAAGTCACAGCTCGCTGACTAACTAAAAACGGAGCTTCACCCCTTATGCTTCTCAAAGCTCTAGATGAGGGTTCATGTTTACTGTCATTTTTGTTTACCCAAAAACTGTTTTGTCACTATGCCACTAATGCCTTTGTGTGCAGAAGTGTTACCTTACCAAAGCAGACTTAAAATATTACTTGAATGTTCCTTTTATTTTTCTTTAAAGAGAAAGGGAGATTGTTAACTTCCCATGCGATGTACTATCACGATATCCTGTGGGAGTATCTGTTTTACCTGTGTGTGAACATGCCGGCTGAATAAAAAACTTGCAATAAGATCCTTGTGTTTTTGGAATTTACAAGCACAGGCTTAAAGCCCCATTGCGGGGCATTTCCTCACATTAGCACAGGATTAAAGCCCCACTGCAGGACATTTCATCACATTAGCACAGGGTTAAAGCCCCACTGTGGAACATTTCCTCACATTAGCAAAGGGATAGATAGTGTAGGTGGACTCACAGCTGCAGAGGAGCTGTAGCTCTGGGACTTGACTCTCGGTCTTTGGTTCAGGGGGTTCAGTTTCTTCAGTTTAAATTTGAGTCTTTCATCTTTTCTCTTTAACTTCAGAGTCTGAAGAGATGCACTGACCTCAGAGCTGCACATCTGTGAACAAGGAGCACACAGGGTTAGGACCAAAACCAGGATTAGAATCAGGACTAAACCAGGGCTGAACCAGGGCTGAACCAGAGCTAAACCAGCACTAAAGCATAGTTAAACCAGGACTAGAACAGGACCAGAACAGGACTAAACCTGGACTAAATTAAGAGTGTAGTCTATTGATATAGAAAAAGACTTACACAGATAAACCCCCTGAGCTCGGGCACAGGTCTGAATGGGCTCTTACAACGTGGACAGTCAGTAGGAGGAGTTGGGATCATTTCTACTGAAACAAAACACAGAGACTCAGACATAGACTGTACATATCCATCCCACTAGCCACCGCATTCCAAACAGGAAGTTAGCGTAGGTGCAATTTGGCTCATCGGCTCCAATTCACTTACTACTGAAAAACCGTGAACCCTCTCCCTGTAACAGCTGTCAGGCTCGTCATTCTGACCTTAAAATGTTGGTTTTAAACCAGGGTTTTATTTCAATATTTTGTCCCGAAATCAAGATATGAACATCACAGACTTGCAAACTCAGGCATAGTGAAAAAGGTGGCAGTCAAATCGCATCCCCTGGTGCGTAATCGAATGTTCCCTGTGCTTAAAATTGTACTGCTTCTATTAAAATTAGATAAGTCAGCAATATTTTTTACCAGAAATACTAAATATAAAGGTAACGAAGCACCTGCTCTTGACAGTTGATAGTAACACAAGCGTCAATACATGACAATGGGACAGAATTTTGTACAGAATCTATGTCATTTCCTGCATTCTAGTGCATTACAGAAGGTAAATTAACTATACTTTATAGAGCAAATATGGTTATGATTTTATTTCACATTCACTATTTATATGCCTCCAAGTTAAAGTTGCCTGGTGTGATAAGTACAAGTAGGCTACAGCTCATTCTTAAACACTAATGCCAAACAATGTGGTAAATATAAAGACTACGGTAGCCTGCTGTTTTACTGCTGCTACTACTACTGTTAGTACTTAGTAGTAATAGTTTGAGCATAAGCACGTCCCTCACTACCACATGTAAAATCCCACATCTTATTTCACATGGTTATCAATTATAATTTCTTGGCGAACATGAAAGCAATCGTTAAAAAAAAACAAATATTGTGCACCAGCATTGAGTAGAAGTAGAGGCCCTCACTGCTCCACTTCTCAGTGCTCGCAGGTTTTGCAGGAGCTGGTCCTGAAGCTTGTATCTGTGTTGTGTCTGATGTTTGGTGTGTGTTTTCGTACCTTTCTGGAGCAGAGTGGCGACTTTGGGTTTCTGTGGGTGGAGCTTCGGTGGTGTCACACGTGGGCAGTGTTTGGGTGGTGTCATGGGTGGGCATGGCCCATGGGCAGGGGGCAGGGTTGTTATCTTTGGTACAGATCCTCCAAAGACGTCTCCTGCAATGGCAGAAACAATCATGACTAGACCAGGACTAGACTAGGACCAGACCAGGACTAGACCAGGACTAGACCCGGACTAGACCCGGACTAGAGCTGGACTAGAGCCGGATTAGACCCGGACTAGAGCTGGACTAGAGCCGGATTAGACCCGGACTAGACCCGGATTAGACCCGAACTAGACCGGGACTAGACCCAGACTAGACCCGGACTAGACCGGGACTAGACCGGGACTAGACCGGGACTAGACCGGGACTACACCAGGACTAAGCTAGGCCCCTGCTGGAGCTGCTTCCTTTGCCGAGAAGTTGAGCAGAGTGTCACTGTCCCATAATAGAAAAGATGCAAAACTGAAAGAATGAGACTTGGGATGAGAGTTGGGAGGGGCTCACCTGCGGCCAGGGAGGGGCTTCTGGTGGCAAGCGGGGCTTTTCTCTTGTTTGGGGGCAAACCTATTATCCTTCTTGGGGGTGGGGCTTTTATTTTTCTTGGGGGTGGAGGTACTATTCTTCTTGAGGGCGGAGCCATTATCCTTCTTGGGGGCGGAGCTATTATCCTTCTTTGGGGCGGACCCATTATGCCTCTTGGGGGTGGAGCGTCTCTCTCCCTTGGGGGCATATCTTCGTTCAGCTGGAGTGACGTCATACTGGACTTGGAGCCGCGTGGATGAGAGCGAAAGGACACCTCCAGACCCTCTTCTGCCAAAGACAAAGTGGGTATTAAGGACTGAAGGAGAACTAATGATAAAGGATTCACCAATCCCACTTTTTCAGTTCCGATATCAATACTTTGACTTCAAGTATCTGTTAATGTCCAGGCAAGTGCCTAGTTGCCTGACTGGGCAAGTGAAAATAAATCATATAAGTCTATTCCACATTAATAATAACTAATTTGGTTAAAAAAAAAACAAGCAACGGGTTGTCTTTCACCTGGTATACACGACCAGTCAAAAGTTTGGACACACTTTTTCATTTATGTTTCTACTTTTTTTCCATTACTATTTACACTGTAGTTTCTCACTAAAGACATCACAGCTATGAATGGACACATGGAATGTAGTGTGAAATGACTCAAAACTTGTTTTATATATTTCAGATTCTTCAAAATAACCACCATTTGCTTTGATCACTGCTTCACACTCTTGGCATTTCACTAATGAACCATGACAAGGCAAACATGAAGAGTGAAATCCATTTCGGGTGACTTCATCATGAAGCTCACTGAAAGAAAGCCAAAGGTTTGCAGTGCTATATAGCACCTATTTTGAGTTATTTAACATTTTTATTTTTTGCTACATATATTTGATGACTTTAGTTTGGATGTACAATATTGAAAGTTGTCCAAACTTTTGACTGGTAGTGAACATTTAAAGTTTTAGTTGTTTTCAGTTCTAGAGATAGGCCTACAGAAAGGAAAAAGTATGACTACATGCTACATGTTATGTTGGTATCCATATAAAAAACAACAACACATTTTTATAGGCCTGTCCATATATTTGAACAAGTTAATTTTACCTTAATTGAAATTAAGCTCTGTTTTGTTTTAACGGACAAGTAGGTCTGTTGTCAGGCAAGTAAAAAATGGCAGCCACTGGCACGGTGGGCCAGTATTTGAAAATGCTTACAGTCAAGCCCTGCTGGAGTTGTGTTTTGTTTCATTCACACGTTTAACACACAAACCCTGCATATTTAGGCTGAGTTCTTCTCTCAAACTGAAAACACTTGTTATGTGGTAATACAGGAAGTGCTCCACTGTGTTTTTAAACTCCATACACCTTCATTAGAATCACATGGATAATTTCAGCCCTGGAATTGCCAATCTACTGAACTAAAGGTAAAAGGTAGCTGTTAACTTGTACACTACCACTTTGTGGCATCAAAAAGTGGAACAGAGCATATTATGCAAAATCTACTTTTTAGAGCATAACCATATTCTCTCACCATTTACTCACCCAAAGCTGTATTTGGAGTGACGTGTGCATGTTTGAGCAATCTTTAATCACTTATTTTCAAGATGCCATATTTCTGTTTAATCCCTGTTTTCACCACCACTGGCAGCGTCACGTAGTCATTTTGGGAAAAAAAAAAAAATATGCTGCTCACTAGTGTGATGTGCAGCTATCCATAGAAGGGGCTGATAGCATGCAGTGCTTTGTAGTGATGATGTTTACAGCAATGTCAGCTCCCACTGGGCATCACAATTTTCTAATGCAGAAGTCAGCAAACTTGTTTCTTTTATTAAGTCGTATTTTAGACAAATATTGCGATTTAAAATGTACAAATTATAACATAATGATCCACAGGTGTCATAGATTATAACTATAGAGCAGACACAAGCTTTGGAGATGTAGACAAAACACAACTCCAGATATGTTTTTGAGGAGGTAACAGCATTATAACATGGCTTAAAGCTCACAAGAGTCAATTTTTTGTAATATATGTCCTTTAAAACGCAGTTAATTTATTACACAAGAGATCCAATTGTTTTGTGAAACTGTTACTCATCATTCAAATCACTACTGAACAGCTTTGTATGAATAAAACTTCAAACATTATGAAATGTTCTGGGTGAAAATCAGCCTGTAAATAGTCTTATTACATCCAATTAAAGGCCAAACCAGAATATTGGTTTAAGCGATATCATGGAACCAATACCCGGGCCAGCTGTTTTTTTCAGTATTGGCGCTGATATTCAATGTCAGTATTGATGCATCCCTACAAGCAGCAGCAGTAAAAGTAGTTGAGATGGTAGTGATAGCAGCAGAAGTAATAGCAGTAGTAGTAGCAACAGTAGTAGCAGTAATCGCAGTGTTAGTAGTAGTAGTTATAATAGCAGCAGTAGTAGTAACGGTAGTAGTACCAGTAATAGTAGTAGCAGCAGTAGCAATAATAGCAGCAATAGCAATGGTAATTGCAGCAGTAGTAGTAGTAGTAGTAGTAGTAGTAGTAGTAGTAGTAATACGTACTTCCAGGCAGCAGGGGGATGAGCCTCCCATTCAGCCTGAAGCCCAGAGGGGGCACTGACGGCTGCACACACAGAAACAAAAACACAAATTTTACAACAGAACTCATCAATCTTCATGGAGACAAGTAAGGGACACCACCAAGCCAAGTTAAAAGTCAGATCTGTGAAGAGGCAATCCCACTCACAGTTTATAGGCATTTTTGGGCCATAAATACACTTGTAATTTAATATAAGCAAGCTGGATCAGTTTAATGCCACAGAGCAGAACATTCCAGGCAAATCAAGAACATCATGGAGATGAAAAAGTTGTGTAGTTTAACCCTAACCTTTAAGCATAACTGGCAATGCCATTTTTCATCATTATTTTAAATTAAAATAAAAAAATTTTCAGTATAAATGAGACTTGCCTTGATGGGGGTGGTGGCCAGGGGAGGGCTGAGAGGACGCACTGCTTCAGGGGGCAGAGGGACCTGAACCAAGCCTGGCTCTGGACTCGGGTTTGGTCCTTGGTCTGGTCCCGGATCTGGTCCCTGGTCTGGCTCATGGACTACAGTCATCATATTGGACTTGGTCTGGACTTGTTTCTGGACCAAAGATGGAATGGCACTTTGAACTCCACCTGGGACTTGGATTCGTATTTGAGCCCTGGGCCGGACCTGAGCTCCACTGGGAACTGGGATTCTGACCTGGTTCTGGTTTTGGGCTTGGATCAGACTGGGCCGAGGAGGGCGGACTAAAGCCAGACCTGGCCGTAGACTCGGGTTCCTGGCTGGACTGAGAAGGATCCCAGAACTTGGGGCTTGGATTGGGACTGAACCCGATCTCTGGACTGATGCAGTTAAGTGAATACTACTGGGAGACACGGATGGGACCAGGACTGAACCAGGACCCTGAGTCTGGAGTGGGATCCTGACCTTAGTCTGGCCTGAACTTTGGACCAAAGCCTTAATGAGGGCCAAAGCCGGGACTCGGACCACGATGGACTGGGCTGGTCTCTGGGCTGGTCCCTGGGCTGGACCCTGAGCTGGTCCCTGGGCCGGTTCCTGAGCCGGCCTCTGGGCTGGTCTCTGGTCTTTAGTCAGGTCTTCTTCGGTCTGTGAAGTCTGGACTGTTTCAGAACCAGGTCTTTGGGATGAACCATTGACTGGACTCATCTCAGAGTGAGTCTGGACCAGAGCTGGACTCAGGTCTTTGCACGGGTCTTCTTCGGGCTGTGAGGGATGGTTCTGGTCAAGATCCAGGTTTTGTGATTGGACTGGATTTGGGACCCCAGTTGGATCAGAACCAGGGCTTTGGACTGAACCCATTTCCAAAAACATAAAACAAAAATGAGAATATGCAAAATTAAAAAATTTAAAACAAGTAATCATCAATATTATTACAATGTTCATCTTATAGGATTTTTTTTCAGTTCCAATACCAATAGCAATACTTAACTCAATATTGACAGATACCAGTGTAGTGACAGAAAATGGTACTTATTTCCTTAAAGTTAACCTATTACGCAAGAGATCCAGTTGTGTTATGCAACTGTTATTTACCCTTCATATCACTACTGAACAGCTTCATATGAATAAAAATTCAACCATTATGAAACGTTCCGGGCCAAAACCAGCCTGAAAACAGTCTTATTACATCCAATTAAAGGCCCAACCAGGATATCAGTTTAACCGATATCGTGTAACCGATACCCGATCCAGCTGACTTTTCAGTATCCCTAATTTCTGTGTGAACCATTTTACTTCTCCTTAAAGTTACCATGATGCGCAGCTACTTCCCATTAAACGGACAGGTTTAAAATGTGACCTTTGAACTAAATCTAATTGTGACATTTACCCAGGATCCCCATGTGATCATACCTTTGCTTTCTTTGATGGCGTCAGAGTTTAGCTTCAGAGCCACAGCGCCCCCTGGAGGCTCATCCTGCTCCATCTGGAAATGACAACCAACAACCAATCAGGATCCACGAAACTAAGAGACCAGTTAGAATCCACAAACAAAAACAGACCAATCAGAATCCACGAAACAAATAGACAACCAATCACTGTACAGAGAAATAAACCAGATCAAATTCAAAGACACTGGGGATGGGTTTGTGAAGGTCCAGACCGCAGACTGTAAATATATGTTTGAAAAGCCTTATTTATGGTATTATATACTTGCATACAATCTTAAATTTTTAACTTAAACAGACTTATTTACATTTTATTTTATGCTTGTACAGTCTGTGGTTCAGAGTCTTCATACCCGCTTCAGAAACAACAGGTCTGATACAGTTCATCTTTTTTAATATACTTTTTCATCACAAGTGACTTAAGTTCTTGTTTACCAATACTTTATAAATTAAACTACCTAACACAAATAAAAATCACATTTTAAACTTGTGATTCACGATAGTTTGGAGCTGATGCTCAGAGATCACAAACTTAAAAGTGTTTTTACAGTAAATGTGTGACAAATATCACTATTTTTAATATTAAACAAATAACCAAGACTTTACTGAACTTTTTTGTGATATGAATCTTATGGAAATGTTTATAACTGAACAGTTGCAATTAAAATCCTAAATCAAAGTTAGCATGCTAAGCTATGTGCATTGGAATTGGAACTAAACCATAAACGTCATAAACTTTTACGTGTAACAAAAGAATTACTAAGAATGAATTAAACTATAATTATTTTCACTTGTCAGATCGGTAGCCGCAGGGTTATTTCCATTTGATTGTTGTTTTTTTTATGTTTCTCTGCTGTTAGCTCCTCAGTTAGCCTCGAGCTGAACACAGTCACAGCTAACCGGCAGCTAACTCTACAAACTCACTAATATCTGCTTTAAACCTCCGCACAGCGTGAGTCCTTACCTTCCTCGGAGCTCCGGGGCCGGTTAGAGCTTTTATTTGCTGTAAACGTGACTTTTGGCGGCGGTTGTGGCTGTTTTCTGCTGAAACATGCTGCTCTCTGTCAGCTTAGCTCATGGTTAGCCTTAGCGTTAGCTCCGCGCTGTGAGGAGACAGTCGTATCACTCCGCCGCTTTGTCTGCAGCTATTGGCGGAAGAATACTCGTGCTCTGGCTGCGGTATTATTTTAATTTAAACACTCAACAACCTGTGTATTTATGAACGAAATATACATCCCTTGGATAACACCATTACGCTACTAAACATCGTGATATATTTGTAATAGAAGTGTTTAAAGAGTGCTTTATGCCTGCATACTGTGGTTGATGGCTAACCGGAGCTAATGCTGCATGTAGATCCACCATGGCTACGATGTGCACGTCCACGTGACATAGAAACTGAAAAACTCAAACTTTAGTCTCAGCAAAGTAGTAAACATACTAATAACAAAAAGCAGGTAAAATGTTCATGAAAAACCCTCTCATAAAATTAGTGTGCCAGTGTCAGTCTGCACATAAAGGTTCGATTAAAGCAGCAAAACTAAAACATGCTGGTGATGTGAATGTGCATTACTATTTTATTTTTATTATATTAT
>KN476312.1:0-34463 GCA_000787095.1 Periophthalmodon schlosseri
GAGAGAGAAAGACAGAGACAGAGAGAGGACAGAATAAATAGGAGAGAGAGAGAGGATGGAGAGAGCAGGAGAGAGAGAGAGAGAGAGAGAGAGGATAGAGTGAACAGGAGAGAAAGAGAGAGAGGACGAGTGAGCAGGAGAGAGAGACAGAGAGGACAGTGAACAGGAGAGAGAGAGAGCACAGAGTGAACAGCAGAGAGAGAGAGCGTGAGAGAGAGAGGAGAGAATGTACAGTGACTATAGGCTGTGGTACATCGATTCAATTGTTTCTATTGAACCAGATTCAGCACAAACCTTTGCTTTGCTTCAGCACGAAGCTTTGTTAGGTCTCAAAATCTTGAAATACTTTTACTTTTTACTCTTTAAGTACATTTTTAAACAGATACTTTAGGATACTTTAATACTTTTACTTTTACTTCTTTCCATGTGATATTTTTACTTGAGTATTTTCTTGCTCCGGTATCTGTACTTTTACTTAAGTAACAATATTGAGTACTTCTTGCATCACTGAATATAGGTTAAAGTACATGACTATTAAGGACAAACAGAGTAAACATAAAGTGTTCAGATGGGACATAAATACACATATTATATTAAGTGATGTATACTTTACTTCAGCCCATTAGTTCCATTGTAGACTTGGTTTGGTCCTGTTCTGGTCCTGGTCTAGCCTTAGTTCTCAGTTTAGTTCTCACTGAACCTAAATTTTGATGTTGTGTGTGTGAACCTATGACTTTTCTAATGGAAGAAGTTACTTAGATAAAAGTACAGATAAAAAAGCAAGGTAAAGTTAAAACTATCACATGAAAAAATCTACTTAATTAAAGGTTTAAAGTACTCGTTTAAAAATCTACTTAAAGAGTAAAAAGTAAAAGTATTTCTCACCGATTTTGAGATCTATAATAAGCTTCAAATGTAGCGATTTTGAACAATTAAATCGATTTTTCCAGCTGTTTTTATTTGTATATTTTTATTTGCTCAAACTACATGTTAAAAACAAACCCTCAGACTTTTCAGCAGGTCCCAGACAATAACAAAAAATACTTTTAGTTTTCAGTCCGGTTAAAAAATGTAGTGAAGTAGAAAGTACCGATACCTGCTCTCAAATGTAGTGAAGTAAAGGTACAGTTACCAAAAATGTTTACTTAAGTACAGTACTTTGCTACTTTTACTTTGTTACATTCCACCACTGGCCTATTCCACTCACTGTTCCCAAACTCCTCTGTGTTACTTATGCAAAATGTTCTATTTTTTCTAATAATTACTAATGCCTGTGGATGGGTCTGAATACCTTCTGTTACTGTGTGTTGCTGTTACTTTCTGCTGCATTAATGCGGCTGAGATGAGCTCATATCACAGTCTTATCTGGCAACTATTTCCTAACATAGGCAGACTGTACAGATGTATAGGCCCCGCCAGCCGCTTACTCCAAACGTCAGTGCGTTATGCTGCTGTTGTATCGATTATGACGACACATATAACATAAACTACTACTTCATTCAAGGTGTGTATAAGTAAACTGATCAAACGTGTGTATAAACTGTTCTTTCTCCCACAGATCTGGTGTTGAATCCATCCCAAGCGTCTGTGGCCTGCTCCGCTGTCCTTCAGAGACCACAGGCGTGATTCGTGTGCAGTCATGTGAGTGCTGTGTCAGAGGGGCAGATGTGTACTGACAGGGTAATTAAGATGAGTGACAGCCAGGAGACACAGCTGAATACATGCATTTGAACCATTTGAAAGAGATTACTATATACGCAGACAGTGGGTGGGGCGTATTACACATACAAATAAACATGGCGAAGTTATGATTTTTGTGAATTGGTTGACTTCCAAAACAAAAAAACAAAAACTGAATATGATCAGTCCAAGTTCTCCACTAAATCTGCAGTGGTGGAAGAAGTACTTAAGTAAAAGATACCAGAGCAAAAAAATATTCACGTAAAAGCAATAGTATTACATGAAAAATCTACTTAAGTAAAAGTATTAAGTACCTGTTTAAAAATATACTTAAAGAGAGAGAGAGAGAGGACAGAGAGAGAGAGAGAGAGAGAGAGAGAGAGGAGAGAGAGAAGAGAGAGAGAGAGAGAGGACAGAGTGAACAGGAGAGAAAAAGAGAGAGGACAGAGTGAGCAGAAGAGAGAGAGAGGATGGAGTGAACAGGAGAGAGAGAGAGAGAGAGAGAGAGAGACAGAGAGAGAGAGAGAGAGACACAGCGTTTTTAAAAATGTACTTAAAGAGTAAAAAGTAAACGTATTTCATGCAGATTTTGAGATCTAATAAAGATTCAAATTTAGTGATTTTGATAAAGATTTGAGCTAAATTTTATTCAACAGAAACAACTGACTCAATCGTTTTTTTTCTAGCTGTTTTTATTTGTATATTTTTGTCTGTTCAAATTACGAACATGTTAAAAATAACCCTCAGCCTTTTCAGCAAGTCCCAAACTGTCATTAAAAAATACTTTTACTTTTCAGCCCTGCTCAAAAATGTAGTGGAGTAGAAAGTACAGATACCTGCTCTCAAATGTAAAGTAAAACGTATCCTCTGTAAAATCTACTTAAATGAAGTACAAATTCCTAAAATTTATACTTAAGTACTGTACTTTAATACCTTTACCTTTGTTCTATCTTGAAACAACTGTCTCAGTGGGATTTACAGAAAAAAATAATTAACCAAACTGATTAAATAACCCCTAAACATGAACTGAAAGTCCCTGTGTTCTGGGATAGAGCTGGTAGAGGGCGCCATATCAACGTCTACTTCTGCAGTTCCCAGGCCTGTCCATCGTGTGGCAGTGTGGAGCTTCTTAGAGCAAGCAGCTGTTGTCACAAAGGACCACAGCCAGTCAAAGTCACTATAATCCTTTCTATACCCCCCATCTCCCTTTTCCCTCCCTTCTCGCCGCCTCTCTCCTGTCTCCCTCCATCTCTCCCCTCTCACTCCCTCTCCCCTTTCACCCCCTCTTGTCTCTCCCTCCCTCCTCAGTCCCTCTTTCGCTCCCCTCCAGCTCCTTCCCTCTCTTCTCTCTCCCCCATCTCTCCGCCGCTCTCTTTCTACCCCCTCCCTCTTCCCTCCCTGTCTCTTTCTCCCCCTCTCCTCTCCCCCTCTCCTCCCCTCTCTCTCTCACACACACATTGAGTATAAGTCTGGTCTTTATCTCGGTTTGCAGCTTGGAGCTTACAGTCCGCCTCCCCCCAGCCTTCTCCAGCTCCAGTTCTTTGATGCCTCTTTGGAAACATTGGACCTGCTAATGCGGACAAGAAAATGGCTCCTCGCTCCACTCCGCAGTCTTGTCACTCAGCACTATTCAGGGCCACAATATGTTTCATTGTAAAGGAAAAGAACATTAAGGTTTTATTTTTTATAATAGTGAAAGCAGTAAGTTAATGTTTTAAAGAGTCAGCTGACAATGTGCATTTGAAAAACCAAACGTAAAAATTCCCATTATGGAGTATTCTCTCATTATTTTGGTTCCGTCTTCTTTTTTCTGTTTCAGAGGTGCCATTTCAAACAAGAGAAAAGGAAACACATTATTGGATTTATGTACTGGCCATTTTCACTTATAATAATTAAACAAATCAAACACTAAATCCGCTTTTTCCCTACTGAAGTATGTATATTGTGTTTTAATAGCATTATCTACTCTACATCTGAGTGTGTGCTGCCTTCAGTGGCCAATGCAATTTCAAGTAGTTTGTGACATCACGTAAGACTGTCTAATTACAGCTAGGTGTTTCTTATAAACAGTAGGAGGCGGAGTTTGAAGTGTGGATACCTGCTAGTCCAATCACATTGTGCCTTATATGTCCAGACCACGCCCCTCTCTTCCCCTTTAGTCCTCCAGGTACTGCGCAGTTTAGCAGCTCTATTTGTAATATGGTTATGGGTGGAGTTTAGGTGCTTAGTCTCACTTTAAGGTAAAGCAAAAGAAAGATTCATTCTGTCAACTGGACAAAAATGTTTTTGAGTGAAGATGTTTGGCTGCTTCTTCAGTTCTGGTCAGGTTGTTGGTGGACACTGCCTTATATCTGTCTGAAGGGAGGAGCTAACTACACTGAAACTAACGCACCTATTTGTTTACAGTTTCTGTGCCTGAGTCACATTTGGCATAATCATTCAGGCCGCTAACGGTTGCGCTCACACCTATTAGCATACTGGCTATAACTATTGTTTTCCTTGTTTATATTTAGGTCTGAGGATGGTGTTATAAATAGAAGATGGTTGATGTCTAAGCCCCCCATTCCTGTTCAAAGATGGATTGTCTTTCTTAACAAAATTGCCTCTTTAACTCCCCCTCTGTGATCTGTACCTCACTATGTTCAAAGGAATAGTGAGTAGCTTTGAGATGGAGATGTACGGCAGATTGGAGTCCCGAGCTGCTCTCGTGATGGTGTTGGTACGTTCTCTTACGTACCAACACCTGGATCATACCTGGACGACTGAGGGATTACACAGACATCTTTAAGGTAAAGTGTTAAAGATCTTGAACTTGAATGAATGAGGACTTCCCACATCCACTTCCTGAAACGGGTTCGCCGGAGTAGACGGAGCAGCCCAAGAACATCAACAGAGAAAAATCCTGCACATGTCTTACTTGCAAATTGTGAATTTTATTAGGACATCAACAACATTTGGCACTAGGCCTTTAGCAGGAAAATAGCTGTTTGGTAAAGGCCTAGTGCCGAAACTAATAAAATTCACAATTGACGGTATGATCTCTGTTAAAAATCTTGAACTTAAAAATTCACATTATAATCTATAATCTATATACCTATTGTTTTACCTCCATTCTCTCTTAAGTTGAGTCTTATGTAATCAAAGACCAGTGTGGCCTTTGTCAATGCTTTCATATGCACCAGTGGTTGATCATAATTGGAGATAATCATTCACCTTTAGAGGTAATTAAAATTGACCAGATGGTGGGTGGGTGTCAGGAAAAGGGGTGACATGACTGTAAATCATGGTATTGCTTAAAGATACACTATGTAACTTTTCTTGTGGAGGGTCCATGAAGATGTCAGCGTTACGCCTGGAATGTTCAGCAGTATGGAACTTCACTGTTTTGCATCTGTTAAATCACAGGTGTTTGTATCGCAACAAACTACCTTGAAAACATAAATTCTTACTGTAAGCATGATTGCCTCTCCACAGATCTGACCTGCAACTTGGCCAAGTGGTGTCAACTACTTCCTCTCCATGGGGATTGATATGTTTAATGCCATACTGTGGAACCCGTGAGCAGACTTCCACAGACAAGACTCTCATGGTAAAAACACCGTATAGATTCCATTTGGGGAGCTGGATCCTTAGAAGAAGCTGAAGTCTTGCTCTTTTGATGATGATCGACCGTAGATTAGCGCAGGTCAACCACTAAATGGAGACCTTTTCTTCACAATACAAGACCTGGACATTTCAGTGAATGTTGCACCAATTCATGTGTCAATCCTCCATTATATATTTCTCTTCTAACCTTGAGATAACAGGAACCCTCTCCACTTGAAGTTAACCTTTGAATGCATTCACTCCGTACACTGTATAAAGAAGTACAATAAGGGAGTACGACGTCGACTATAGCGTTTGGCTCCAGTCAAATGAAGCTCATCGAGGCTATAGCAGTTACAGGGGTGTATTTTGAGCCAAGTTCCATATTAGAAATACTATGTATAATAACTATGTTATTATGAATTATGTTCATATGTTGAGTTATGGACAAAATAGCGAAATAAAAATACCAGGATCATGTACAGCGGGTTAATACAAACATTTTATGATGAGCCTGACAGCAGCATTTACGGAGAGAGGGGCAACAGTTTTTCAAAGTAAAGTGAATTGGAGCCAGAGTCGATGGAGCCAGAAGCGCGCCCATGATCACTTCCTATTTGGAACGCGGCGGCTAGCGGGTTAGCTATGTCCATTTATATATACAGTCTGTGGTTCACAATTGGATTGGTCCTGGTTTGATCATGGTTGGGTCTTGTTTTAGTCCAGATTTACTTTCAGTTCTGGTTTAATCCCAGTCTAGACCCAATTTTTCAGTCAGTTGGGCAAACAACCTTTTTCTGAGAACTATGGCTTCAGGCTACCATCACTGCATATTTGACTCTTGTGCTAGGTGGTTCAGCAAATCCTAAAACACAAAAACAATTATGATTTGTTTTTAAATAAAGCACAAACAGTAGTTTTTGCCAACTATAAGAGACCCCAACAAATGCAAGAAAAATGCAGTGACAGCAATAATTTCCTGGAGCCTATTTTGTGGTTATGAAAGATGGGAAGGTTGAGGAGGCTGGTGGTTCTGCTGCTACGGTGAGGATACTAGATGAGGATTGGGGCACATAACATGGTGAAATGATGGAAGAGATAGGGTCAGTTTAAAATCACAACAGTAGTTCAAATTAGACCAATAATGAAAGCTAAGTTTATGTTTATGTAATGACAATCCTTTTGAAGAAAGCAACTGGCAACACACAGATATAGATACTTTCACACGCCACATCCTCATGGGGACTAAACCCAGAACTAAACCAGGACTAAACCAAGACTAAAACAATACCAACGCAAGTCTAGATCAGGATTAAACTGGGCTTGAACCAGGACCAAGTAGAAAATTACTATTTAAAGATGTACCTTGTAACTTTTCTGGTGTAAATATTTACACCAGCTGATTGTTGTCATTGTCCACAATGTATTAAACTGATCTATCGAGCACTTATTTCATAATAGGTATTTGTATTATTCAAAAAAAAAAAAAAAAAATAGAATAAAATAAAAATGAAAACAAGCATTCTTGCTGTGACCAGGCTAGTCTCTACATATGCTTGTTTCCATTGAGATACAGTAGATATATAGATGTAGTTATATGCTGTAGTTGCCATACTGCAAAACATTTCCAGACATCTCCATGGAGACAGGCAGGTGCTGAACCCTGCCCCTAAATAATAATTCACTTCAAGATTTCAGTGAGTAGTTAGAACATATTGACGACGTATATGGCCCCTATCTTTCCCATCAATAGATCTATATTTTGTGTGGTACAGCACTTACCTCACACCACAACTCACACTGTAAACGATCTGTTCATTCTCACACATTCTCCCCTGTCCATTTGTCCTGACCTTTGAGCTCTCGTATAGAAAAAGACACTATTATTGTCAGAAGATGCTTTACAAGTCCCTGGTGACATAGCTGGTGCAGACATTATGTTGTTTAATGGGACTGTGAGTTGCCCCGCCCTTCTGTGACAGGTCCTGGGGCAGCTGCAGAGGTACACGCTGACCTTTCACAAACCCTGCACAATCTGTTGGTCAGACTTGCCCAAGGTTGAAGAGGCAGAACGGCCACATGCTGTAAAACAAAAGACGGTAGGGTCATCTTTTTTCATTCAAATAGTCTATATTAAAGGTGCGCTGCGTAACATTTCTGGTGGGGTCCAACACGTGCTTGTCTCTATGGAGATGTTTTGAATTTCAGTAGGACATTAAACTTAACTATTTAGCGTTTTTCAGTCATCTGTTTTATTGCTTAAAAAATACATTGAAAAACACTGCATTTGAATGGGATTGCCTCTCCACAGATCTGATCTTGTTGCTATGGGGATAAGTATAATACCATACTGCGCAACATTACAGGCAAAGCAATAATAATTTCTGTAATATCTCCATTCTGACAAGCAGAAAAGTTCCTCCACCTGAAAAGTTGGATAGTGCAACTTTAAAATCTAAATTATTTGCTTTGGACCATAGACTGTAGATATAAATGGACATAGCTAACCTGTTAGCTGCTGCGTTCCAAATAGGAAGTGATCATGGATGCTTCCGGCTCCATCGACTCCATTTCACTTTCTATTCAAAAACTGTCTCCCCCTTTCTGTAACCGTCAGGCTCGTCATTTTGGTCCTAAAATGTTCGTATTGTGTCTGTAAATCAAGATACCAACATTAATAACAGACAAATCAGGCGCCTTCTTTCGCTGAGGTCGCTCCCACTAGCGTTAGCAAACAGCTTTCCTGCGTTGCCTTCATCAGCCTCACTCCGGATTGGCTCTTTGGTTGCTATGATACTTGTGGTCATAATTCCAAATATGGAACTTGGCTGCAAATTCACCGATCAATATATAGGATCAATATTTCATTTTATTTTCATTTCTTCTAATTGAAAGTAGGATATGCAGAGTTACTGACGCAGCTTCAGGACAATTTTCTATTAGTCATAAAAGTACATTTAATCTGCTGCTGACAATAAAGGAGCCTGTGGACTTGGAAGACACTTAACAGAAAGTAATGGACTTTGTTCAATCTGCAATCTGTAATTAAGTGGCTGTGGCTGACATTTATGCAAAGAAAGTGACCGGGCGCCAGCACATTTCACAAATCATGCAAAATATATGGAAAAAGCACAGCAAAAGACATTTTTTATAACTCTAATGTATTTTTTATCTTTGTTATTCATGAGACAACTAAATGGGTCCATCAGCCGGGTAAGGTAATTATAATGTGTTCAACAATGCAATACTTATTTAATTAATTAAGAAAGACAATAGTGTCTTTTTAGCATCGCATTAAAGCAGATCTATTCTGCCAAATCGACTTTTCAGAGCTTTTAACCATGTTATAGTTGTTTCTTCTGCTCATTTACCCTCTCAAAGTTGTTTTTGGAGTGATTCGTGCATGTTTGAGCAATCTTTAATCAAATATTTTCAAGACGCCATATTGCTGATCGCTTTCCGTTTTTACCGCCACAGGTATATGCCCACTGCTCTGTACTTACGTCGTTCTTCAATTCGTTCATTCTTCGGGGCCAACAACTACACAGCGCTTTGTTGTGATGATGTTTGCAACGACGTTCTTGTTTCTTTTATGGAGTCATTTTAGATGAATTTTGCGATTTAAAATGTGCAAATTATAACATAATGTTGCACCGGTGTCATAGATTATAACTATATAGCAGACTCAAGAGCAATAGGTCTTATTTAACAGAAATATAGCTATGGCCAATTGCAAGGTCTTATATTATCAAATGGAAAACAGGTCAACATTGAATCAGTGATAGAAAAATATCATTAAAAACACAAAAAATGTCATATTAAAACTGTACATATTTGTTACATATTTTCTGTAGAATTAGAACGTCGAGTTCCAATTTCTTTCTCTCCATGAGCTCCACTTGCATTGTTAGCTCATTAATTTGGTATTAATGTTTATCCCAGATGCCCTTCCAGCTTCATTCATCTCCATTCATACTCAAACTCAAGCTTTCAGGGCGCACTGGCTTGTAACCGCGTGTTAACAGATTTGTTTTCGAATAATAGCTTGAAATATTTCATTGTTTGTTATGTCACTTTTATCACACGGAACAAAGCTGAAAAACGCAGTACAAAAGACTTAATTACCTACAGACGCAGCTTATATAATACTTCAGTGCGTCCCTTAAATGAACGATAACTCTTACAACGCTTGGCCTCATTTGTCTTTTGATTACACCGTGACAAACTGTGATCGGTCTGTTGCCGTGACAACTCATTTTCTTAAACGAAATCACCGCCATCTTTTCACATCAGGTTATAATAACAGTGTCATTGGTGACCTAGATTCCCACTGCTAAACCATTAATCATTTTCTTACGGCCCGATACAGCAACCTGCTCAAAACGGTAGGAGAGCATTGAACGGGTCTGCCAGGGGACTTTGCCTTCAATAACCCACTAAAACACACCATAATAGACCAAATGGAGTAGTGTGGTGTGCAAGGTAACCTCATAGACCACAGGGACTGCTATACGGGACTGGTGGAGCCCCACTCGCTCACAAAAGGGGCTGTTTGGAAATTGACAGATTAATTACTGTTTTTTTTCACCGGGTCCTGAATGCACCGCGGTGTCCTTACCCTTGGGTGGTAAAGGTCAAAGTTGCAAATTAATCAAATGCAGACAGAGGGGACACGCATGGGGTTTATAAGGACAATAAATAGATTGCAATTTATGGGAAATAATATGTATGGAAATAGGTCATACAAATTAATAAATACATTAAAAAAAAACGTTTTGCTTGAGGTAGGGCATCTGACAGGAAGTTGGGCAAACCAGGATGAGAACTAGGTCTGTCTTTGCCCATTTCTATCCATTTGCCCATTTCTGTCCATTTGGCAAAAACTGTTTAAGTGACTAAATGGTGTTAAAAGCTCGAGTATTCTTTGTGCCAGTCCCAAGCCTGGATAAATTAGTTTTGCTTTAGGAAGGGCACCTGACAGGATGTGAACTAGGTCCGTCTTTGCTCATTTCTATCCATTTGTCAGAACCTGGGTTATATGAAGAGGAAGGGCATCTGAGGCAAAAGTCTGATGACAATAAACATTATGCAATACTTGTTTTTCTTAAGAATATGAAATAATGATTGTCTAATAATAATATGATTTTTTTTATCTTTAGTGAAACCTCTCTTTTAGCGTGTGCAAATTGCTTATTGATTTAGAAACAAGATTGCAAATTTTTTTCTTTCCTTGACTGACGTGAACCACCTTCCCCTCTGGATAACATTATATATTTCATTTCACAATCTCAGCATCAGCTCTCTGCCCTGCCCTGAGTCTCTCCATGTAACTGTGCTACTTCCCAGTTTGGATGTGGTTAATATGAGACTAACATGGTTACGACTGGGAGCAGAGCAGCAGCACAGCGGGCGCTCTCTGTTCCCACCAGCCTCAAATGAATCAAGTCAGCGCCAACCTCTTGATTTCACTCTGCTCGCGGTAAATGGATATCGATTATTACTAGATAAACACTGGGGAGAGTGGGAGGTACATCAGTGCACAGCTATAGAGAAAGGCTAATTGCTTTCTCAACGTATACTTTTTTATTATTACAGAAATGAGTAGTGATGTGATGTTTGCGAACGAGCCTGATCTTTTGAACGGTTCCTTAACGTGAACTTTGTCTGCATTTTTAAACTGATTAACGCTGAACCGACACAAGAATCAGCACAGAAGCAGCAGAGCAGGCCACACAAGTGAGAGATTTGTGCTCACAAAAAAACATATTTAGCACCATAATAACAGTTTAAATTAGTTTAAAAATTATTATTATTGTAGTGCAACGTTTTATTTTGATTATGCATAATTTGAAAGGGTAAACACACTCCCACTCTCAGTTTGAACCACTTTAAACACATTTAAGCCTTGGCCGTTTCTCCCTGTGATTAGTTTGTAGTTAACATGAGTTCACACATTAGCTTCTGTCATATAAATACATAGTAAAAGAGCCAGTCTTTTGAATGGCTCTTTGAAATGAATGGACCCAAAAGATTCAGATCCCATAAAAGAGCCAAAAGTCCCACCACTAGAAATGAGACTGAAATCAAGACACTTTACCAAAAATGTACATTATCCCAAGTTAGTGGTGACAGTTCTGTTTATGCTGCATTTTCATCTAGATCAGCTATTTGTAAATTGTCTGATTGTGTTTTGGCATCTGCTTCATTCAGTCCCCCCCATTTTTTTAAATAGACACTTGCAATTCAGACAGCTTTACTCGCTCTGAATTGTAAAAAGTATGATAAAAACATCTGCTTATCTGCATTTCTGTTAAAGTGGCAAAATATGCAAAATAGCAAAAATAAATACATCTTTATAATACAAAAGAATGTTATTTTATGTTGTCATGTCATGTAATCCCTCAGTCACCCCGGGGTGTTTGATAAAAAGTTTCAAAAAGCATTATATTCTGGACTGGTTATCAAAAATAATAATGCAATTTATTTTATTATTAACCTTTATTTACACAGGGGAAATCAGTTAGGAGTCAAGGATTGCAAAACATTGACAGATCCATAATAATTGTACCTAATTATCAGTAGAATAAGGTTAGGGTTACTGACAAATGTACATATTTTGATTGTAATGTTAGGCTGATCCGATGCTCTACCTAAAGCAAAATTAATTTATCCAGACTTGGGACTGGCACAAAGAATACTCAAGCTTTTACCGCCATGACTGTAACCTGTGTTTACACTGGAGAAATGAGTTAAAAGTCAAGGATTAAAAGCACTGACAAATCTGTAAGAATTTCACCCAAGAATAAATAAATAAAACACAAAATATGTACATTTGTCAGTAACTATTATTTCACTTGTGAGGACCATAGAATGAACTGTACAAAAGAAATATCCGGGGTAGACTGGTCTTGTGCATGTGTATTGACAGTTCATAAAAAGTCATTTGTTCACACTCAACACAGTAACACGCTAACAATATAAAGCATATGATTCCACATTCAGACGAGCCCTTCTCGTGGTCCGTTACGTAACAGTGGTCTGATCCGTGTCCGTGCTGCTGCGAGTGTGGTGAGGGCAGATTCCAGCTGAGGAGATCCCTGATGCTAATGTGTGTTAAACAGGCAGGTTAGAGTGTCCTGTTAGTGCTGCATGGGTGAGGGGGGAGACTGGGGGTCACTCCAGAGTGTCTGCGGGTCAGCTGTGATTCAGACGGGCTCGGTCCATCCTCTCCAGTGGGCACGCACTCGGCTTCGGCATCACCACAGCACCATCACAGGGACACATGTCTGTAGTACACCAGCAGGCAGCGGGCATAAGATAGCAGCGGTTTAACCCACAATAAAGTGCAATCTATGACAGTAAAAAGCTTAAAGATCCACTATGTAACTTTTTGGAGGAGGGCAAGCCACTTGCTTGTCTCCATGAATATCATAAATGCATCTATCTTCATTTACTAAAACATTTTGCAAATTCAACTTTTCAGAGCTTTTAACTGTGTTATAGTTGTTTCCCCTTCTCATTTAGCCTCACTGAGTTGTTTTTGGAGTCATTCGTGCATGTTTGAACAATCTTTAATCGCTTATTTTCAAGACGCCATATTACCCTTAATCCCTGTTTTCACTGCCATCAGCACACGCCCACTGCTCTGTACTTACTTTGTTCTTCAGTTTTATTTTCTTAATCGATGATACGCATAGAATTTGGCATCATAGTCCTTTTGGTACAAAAAAATCTGCTACTTGCTAGTGTGATGTGCAGCTATCCATAGGAGGGGCCGACAGCGACACATCTCTTTGTTGTGACGACGTTTGCGGCGACGTCAGCTCCCACTGGGCACCCCAATTTTCTAACACAGAAATCAGCTGACTTATTTTTTTTTTTATTAAGTCATTGTAGATGAATATTGCAATTTAAAATGTGCAAATTATTGCATAACAATCCACGGGTGTCATAGATTAGGTCTTCTTTAAATCACAGGTTTTTATTGCACGTTTTTATTACAACGTACCTGTAAAAGATGGTGCTGGTAAGACTGGCTCCCGTCATACTTGTTCCTTCTTACTGATAGCAGAGTGCAAGGACTGGTCGCACATGGTGTACCCCAGGGGTGTGTCCATAGCCCTCTGCTTTTACTTGCTTTACATATACATATAACTGCATCTCTAGATCTGAATCTACTATCAAGTTTGCAGATGACGTGGCTTTCATGGGTCTGATCTCAGGCGATGACTAAACAGCCTCACTCAGAGATACACTGGATAGTCTTCTGTCAAAGCGTGTTTCTGTGGTGTCTCCCACACAGAAGACAGAACTTTGGCCCGAACAGGGATCGAGCCTCCAACCTTCGGGACTGCCCCCAGCAACAACCTCAAATTTAACATCAGTAAAACTAAAAAAGTTATATTGGTCTTTTGCAGGAACAAGCAGGGGAGCCACCACCCCATCACCATCAAAGGGTCGGCAGGAGGATGTACATATCCCAGGACCTGAGCTGAGCTTCAATCTGTCTTGTCTGGAGAAGTCCCACCCCTAGACCTTGTACATTATAATGCTAGTATTTGTATATGGTGGCATTGTGGCTGATTGGCTGGCACTCACACCTCACAGCGAGAAGGTTCCGAGTTTCTCCCATCAACCCAAAACATGCACAATTGGTCAAATCCGTCAGCTAAGGTCAAATGCAGAACACAAATGTCACTTGAACTATAAAGTGCACCTTAACTTTAACCTCAACATGGTTCCTATCACATACCTCTTAATATAATACAGAGTAATCAAACTAAAAAAAAAAAAACCTGTTTATTCTAAGTACCATTTCTTGGCATAAACAGGCTGTACTGTTGACTATGGATCCCTAGGAGGACAGTGTCTCTTACTTAGTTTAATTTGCATATTTGAAATACCTTATAGAAAATGGCTGGAATAATATGCGTGCTACAGTTTTATTTTTATTCTTAACCCCTAACCCCTGAACACTCTTCTTCGGGTAGTGTCCCTGGTAGAAGGCCAACTTCTTTTATATACAAGTGTATGTAGACACTGACAAAGAAAACAAGCATACACAATTTGACACTTCTATATGACGTTGTGGGACAAAGATGGGTTATAAACAGTGAAATCTGACTGCAGGCGCTACTCTCTGCCCCTGGAGGATACAAATGTACGTACAAAGTGTTTACTCACTGTAGCAGACGATATATAACGCAACATAAAGAATCTCTCTCTGTAATGTTGGCTCCTCCATGTGAGACTGCAGGCTATGTGCAGACTGGCTGATGCAGATGGCCAGTGACATTACATGATATCAGATATGTGATATTATAATGCTATATGGATGTAACAAGGACATTCAAACACGCAAGCAGCTTTATGTGTCTCTTGATCAATGCACAGGCGGATTCAGAACGACATCACATTATGTTGTTATTGTATATTCAATCTTTTACACTTCAAAGGATTTCAAACTGTTCTTGCCAACTAAAAAATATTGGGTTTTCCGAATAACACCAGATCTAATCCAACCTAACCCTAGATCAGGTTCAAAACTGGACTCTCCAAACTATTGAGAATGTCTAAAACAGCACTAAATCATGACTAAAATAAGGATGAGGACAAAAAGGTGAAAATGGGTAAATAAACTTCACTAGCAAAAGACAACAACTGAAGCATGTTTTTATGCTTGCTCAAGGACACAAAAACGCTATGCATGTCAGAGGTGACATTCAACCAGCAACTTCTACCATATTTTCATTTAAAGGGCCCATATTATGCCATTTTCTGATCTATGTTAAAATGCTACTTCTTCATACAAACATACCTGGAGTTGTGTTTTGTTTCATTCACACACGTTTAACACACAAACCCTGCATATTTAGGCTGAGTTCTTCTCTCAAACAGAAAACACTCTGTTCCACCTTGTGATGTCATGTGGCAATATTGGAAGAGCCCCACAGTGTTTTTAAACCATTGCCAATCTCTACAGAACAAAAGATAAAAGGTACCTGCTAACTTGAAAACTACTACTTCATGACATCACAAGGTGGAACAGAGCATTTTGAGCTTTGGAGATGTATATAGACTAATAATAAAGGGTTACTCACATGTGAATGAAACAAAACACAACTCCAGGTATGTTTTTAATGAGGTAACAACCTTATAACAAACCTTAAGGCTCACAAGAGTCAGTTTTGCATCATAGAGAACCTGATTTTCCAAACGTGAATGGAGGAAGTAAACATGTGAGTATTTCTAAACTGTTTGGCACATCACTAGTTTTCACATGTACACATTTTTGACACATGCACAGCTTTAAAACAGCTTTTTCAAACACATAAAGCAAAGATGGACCTCCCTGCACAGCCAACTCACTTTTATCCCAAAATAGCCCAGATTCGTTTTTCAATTGGATGCAGACAGCGCATATATCTTAAAACACCAAAATGTAACAGATCTATGTAAAGTAAATGCTTGAATGCAGTTGGCAGTCCCTTTTTGCACACCGCCCTCAAGTCAGGAGCAGTAATGACAGTCGCGGTGCACTCCAGCAGAGGATCATTAAAACAGTGTGCGCCTGTGGCAGTGGGAGTCATGTTTGGTGATTTCATTTGAATTTAATGTCTCTCCATAGTGTATTAGAGCAAACATAATTGTCAATTTTGATACTGTTTTGTCATAATGGAAAGCAAATTAATTATGTGCCCGTGTTCTCCCCATGGGACCAAAACTATTAAGTAAAACAGAGTGGGGTCTGTTGTGGTGCGTTCTGGGAAGTGGTGCAGGATTTTAATTGACTTGTCCTCAAGAAACAAAACTATTTTCGAGCAATCTGCCTCATGCAAACAAAAAGACATTCACCACAGTAGGACCACCTGCGTTATTTAGTCCACATAATTACCATTACCCATAACCATTTCTGAACATCTGCTTAACAAAATGGACTCAACAAAACATTTGATTCATATACTTGGGGACACACCACCTTGGAAATGCCCAGTCTTGTGGTATCTTGGGATACCAGGTGCCACAGTTGGGCATGTGACGCTAGTAGTTGTGTCCTTAGGCAAGACGCTTCTCCCATCTTGCCTTCTATGAATATGGTTGGTCAGTGATTGGTGGTGGTTGGAGAGGCCGATGGCACAGATTAGCAGCCTCACGTCTGTCAGTCTACCCCAGGGTGAGGAGTGAACGAGTAATGCAATTATTCCCCTCCCCATCCCAAAACCCCCAAAACAAAACAAACAAAAAACACTGTGATAATTTAATAACTTACCGCCACTTTTTGGGAACATTTTTGATTAAAGACCTATTGTGCTTGTGTCTGCAACTGTAATGAATGACACCCGTGGATCATTATGTTATAATTTGGACATTTTAAACTGCAATATTCATCTAAAATGACTTAATGAAAGAAATAAGTCCACTCACTTCTGCATTAGAAAACTGCAGTGTCCAGCTTGTAAACGTCATCACAACAAAGAGTCAGCACCTCTGATGGATAGCTGCAGATCACACAAGCGAACAGCAGATTTTTTTTTAATTGGACCAATGTGACTACGCAACGCTACCGAATCCTGTGCGTATCACCGCGTGTGGGCGTGTGCCGGTGGCGGTGAAACCAGGTATTGATTGGCAATATAGCGTCTTGAAAATAAGTGATTAAAGACTGCTCAAACGTGCACGAATCACTCCAAATACAACTCTGGGTAAATGTTAAGGGGAAACAACTACCCTATCCCTTGGTAAATCATCTGTCTAAGTTGTCCTGTATCACAATATGGCCACAATCAAACTTGAACCAGTATTTTTTCATTGACAGACTGCTACAACTTCCTGTCAACCGGTACATTTTTATTCAACTTTCAAAATACATCTACATCATCTCCACCGCAAGCAGCAGAACCATTAGACACCTCAGGCTCTCCTTCTCTTCACCAATAGCATGGCCAGGACCAGAGGAGACATCTGCCTATAAATCTACATTATGAACTAGCAATTGTACCTCACTCGTTTGTATCTAGCCTCTATATTGGTTGGAATGTAATACTTGCTGTTAGTTAAACCATATTTCTTTTCACCCTTTCCATCATTTAGGTCATGAGGATCGGAGAGCTTCTGAGTCTTAAGAAAAACCCTTTGAAACGTCAACTGGCATTTTTCCCAAATACAATCGCATTTAGTGGATTTTATAAGAAGTGAACCCATTTTCAGAGATGCTATGTCGAACGCTTTGGAATGGATACACCAAGGCGAGCACAACAAAACGCTCTTATCAACAATCAAGTGCAATAGTAAGAGCTTATGACAAAATATAACAAAATGTGAAACGCTAAAGCCCAAAGCCCTGAGGGTAACAGTGCACTGAATGAAAGTGAAAATGGGGGAGGGTGAGCTGTTTAAGAGAGTCCCAATATGTTTGCAGTTAATTTCCATAAAGGGCACGGGCCGCATGAGAGGGAGGGCTAGAAACAGCAGACGACATTATATACTGTATTTAAAACTATGCATCAAAGCTAAAGGCTAACAGAAATTACACTGATTAATAATCTTACAATAACACTACAAACTGGACTAACCTAATTACAAACCATCGACGTGGCTTTACATGTAGCCAAGTTGTATGACTATTTCTCCTATATTATACTATGGAACAGACTCGTCATTAACGCAGTTTAAAACGAGACTGAAAACCCAACTCTTCTCCCTGGCATTTAATACGAGCTAGACAGGATATCTTGGTGTTTTATTGCTCTTTGTCTGCGTATTGTAATATCTGTACATTTGCTTTTTGTTGACTTTTTTGTGAAGTACTCTGGTCAGCTGAAGTTGTTTTTAACTACTGTATAAATAAACATAATGTATACTATATTTACTTCATTAGATTTCCTTTCAAGCAAAAACAAAACAACTGACACACGTGGAATTGGATAAATGCCAGATAAGTTTAATGCCATACTGTGGAACATTCCATGAAACCTAATTAGTATGTAACTTAGTGGCAAGTGAACCAGGATAATGAATATTTTAACAATGAATTTAAATGTACTTAATAACCTTACATGTAGCTCCTTACATAATTTTTAATTCTTAATAACCTTATATGTAGCTTCTTATTGTGCAGCAGCCATGATGGAATATAGTCTTGATTCGGTTAAGGAGTTTCTGTCTTAATAAGAAGCTTACAATTCAATAGTACAAGTTGCCACCACTGCTAAACAGCTACAGCAGTTGATGAAGAAGCCTAAGAGTAGGAGATAAGGAGCTGAGGAGAGCGGAGGAGATAGAAAGAAGCTAAGAACACAAAAGCATCATGGATCAGCAGATTACAATACGAGCGTCTCCTCTGCCTTTCTCCCACCAGCTCTGAGCCCATTCACCAACTTTAGAAAACGGGGCCACGGATCAATGCCCGCAGCGCTGCACTGTAAAACACTTTTGATTTTCCTGTTTGAATACTGTCTTTTCACATCGCGGCGGCCTTTAGCTGCTAGCTTTATACACGCTTTCTGACATAGTGACACACAAGATAAAAGAAGCACGATTAGCCCTGGTCCAACTGTCCCTTTTGCACAGGCTATGGACTATATTTGGTGCACAGCTGCTCAACTTTAGCTGTAAAAATACTGATTATCATAAATGAGGTAATTACTTTCACCGGATAATGCCTGTAATGCGACTCCGCCCATATCTATAGCGGCACACGCCTCCAGCTCATGCTAAAGGAGATTTGTAAAAGCGGATGCTTATGTTGTGTGCAGTTTTATCACTGTTCAAAACCAGGCTGCGTCTTACTGGAAGCCAAACAAGTTCTTGGATTTCAGACATGTTCATGAACAGATATGTTGTTGAAAAAATAAATAAATAAATAAATACAAATAAATAAATAAATAAATAAAACAAATAATGCAACAGCAAGACAGATTAAAAACGGATAAATAATAATGATGCACATTCAAGTTTACAAAGCTGTAATCACGCCTCCTATTGTGTTCCTCACTGTGCAGAATTGTTTTAACGCCTTAAAACGATCATCCGAGGCTCTGATTGAACAGTTTAAAAGCCTTTATTACAAAAAGTGGGACACACGGTAAGGTACACAACAGGAGGCTTGGTTATGGCTTTTTAAGAAAATCACTGGCCTGTTATTCAGATTCATGCAGGATGACCGTTCTGATGTCACCAGGTCCATTAGTGCCCAATGAAAAATGTGAGCCCATATGCCCAAATGTGGGGAAATATACAGTACATGCAGTAACAAAACATTTTATTTATAACATATACAGTATATGCAGTAACAAAACATTTTAAATGACCTCATCTTATTTATGTTTCATCGTGCAATTATATTCTCTATTTGTACCATAGACTGTATATAGAAGTGGACTAAAGGAGGGTAACGTCACCCATAGCGTTCGGCTCCAGTCAAATGAAGCTCATCGAGGCTTCTGATAACTGACAGGGGCGTTGTAGTTAGAGCTGAGTTCCATATTTGGAATTCCGACTGTCAGTATCATAGCAACCAAAGAGCCAATCCGGGGCAAGGCTGTTGAAGGTAACGCCCCTTCCCGCCGGCACCGCTGGTTTAGCAGGGAGAGGGCGCTTAGCCACTCTGTCAATCAAACCTATTGCTAATGCTAGCAGGAGCGACCTTGGGGAAAGAAGGCGCCAGATTTGTCTGTTATTAATGTGCATATTCTGAGTTACAGACAAGATAGTGAAATAAAAATACAAATATCAAATATCATGTAGAGAGGGTTAATACGAACATTTCAAGACCAAAATGACAAGCCTGACAGCAGCAGCTACGGAAAGAGGGGCGACGGTTTTTCAATAGAAAGTGAATTGGACCCAGAGTCGATAGAGCCGGCAGAGCGCCCATTCTCACTTCGTATTCGAAATGCATCAGCTAGCGTGTTAGCTATGTCCATTTATACATTTATACAGTCTATGATTCGTACATGAACCCATGAACCATTTCCCACGCCCTCTGCATTTTATCCAGGCCGACTGGCACAATGACCGCAATATAAAACCACGTTAAGCTGTCAATCACTGCACATTTTGGTTATTTGGGCAACATGCAAGCTTCACTATACTATTTATACTCACTATACAATTATCTTATTATTATGTCCAATGCCCTCCTTATTAAAAATATCAAGAAAAGCCCCACTATGCAATAATCGTGCATTGGTGCTCAAGAGGAGTAGGAAGTACATTTCAATCATGATCTGAAATTCCCAGTGTATTTTTTGCCTGACGTCAGTTTGTGTCCATTCAGCCTCACTAGCTCCTTTCTGCTGTGAGCATTAGCATGAGAAAAGGTGCTCTGGGTCACGACTCCTCCTCTCTCTCCTGCTCCACACTTCAACCCGCTGTGTGACTTCTGAACACCGCGCTGGCACAGTTGTCATGGTACGATTTTGCCGTGTTGCCATAGCCCCCCAAGCTTCATCCCTCCTCCTCTCGAGTCTCAATCTCTCTGACATTCCCTTTCCCTGTTCCCCTTGCTGTGCTTTTCCACATCTCATCTTGGCCGGGATAAATAGGCGGTATTTAAATCTGATGGTGAACATAATGCCTCACGCTCAGTCAAAACTACATTTGTCAAAGCTCGCCGTGGCGTATTTCGCTCGGGGGTAATTGTCGAGCTGCCTGGAGATGTTCCCGCTAGAGGAGGAGGCAGGGAGGCAGCCAGAGCGGGGCGAGGGGCAGAATTGGTGGGATGTTTTGACGATTTGGTCCCCTGTATGATTAATTGGGCCATTAGCGCACGCTGCCAATGCTACAGTGTTTCTGCCACAGCTCATGCAGATCTGTTATGTATTAATCCCCGGTTTTGAAAGCATTGGCTAAACTTTTGATTTGTAGGAAATGCGGTGACAAATTGCTTCGAGATTTTTGGAAGCGAGCTCAAAAGTACCAAGCGTCAGTTCCAGGTTGTCAGAGAGTTATTGAACATTGAAGACATCATTGATTCATTAATTCATTAATCTATTTTTGTCAAAGTTCGTGACAGTTGCCGGCTTTTGGCAGGGCTCTTACTGGGTACCATTCACTCTCACATCCGTTCATTATGATACATTTGGAAAAGATCATGTTGTCTTACGTAATGGGGCTGGATAACCCAAGAACCACACAAAAATAAGGACATTTCACTGCATCCAGATATTTTGTGTGCCAACAGGCCTTTTTTATTTATTTTTATATTTTATAAATCATATATATATATAATCATATAATTCATTTATCATAATCTAAAAAATATATATATAAAAAAGAATGTTTATGCTGTGAAAAGAAATGTGTCTTTTATACTCAAAATAAGTTGCCTGGGATCCAGAACACACATTTCTCCAATACTTTACGAAGATATGAGTCTGGTCACTGGTGAATCTCCCCGTTTTCAAAGTAACAGGTGGATTAGCCAATCAGGGACATGCATGGTCCGTCCATATGAGAAAAAATTAAGGGAAAATATATCGCTGGGCTGAAAAACATCTCAGATTTAATCAGAATCAACGAGCGAAGCACTAAACTCTGCTAATTTGATGTGAAAAACATTTGATTTTTTATTTGTAAATCATAGGTGACCAGTGAGCTCCCGTGTCACTGAAAAAAAAAAAAGAATCTGATTGCACGATCATGTTTGCCCGGGTTTGAGAAGCAACGAAGGACGTGGCGACCAGACTGATATCAATCTGTATAAAAAATACTGAGAGACATCATTCTGGATTTGCCAGGCAGCAAAATAAGGCCACAAGTGCCAACTTTTTTTATTAGGTTGTCGCAGTTCCATGGTCCACAAGTCAGATTGCTGATTCACTGGATAGGGAACCCACAATCTCAGTGTGATAGATTTTCATTGACACATAATCAAAGAAAAGAATGAAAATAGAGAATACTGTTATAATTAACTGCAAAGTGTTTTTACAAGATGTTTTACTTTTGTTTTATACTCTTATAATGCTATACAAGGCATTATATATATTATCTTTATATATGTTTTTGTTGACTTTCATGTGAAGCACTATGGGCAGCTGAAGTTTTAAATGTGCCATATAAATAAATTTGAATTGAATTGAACAATTAGTTGGCGACAAACTGCTGAATTTTGGTATTTGACGTAACAGTATCTGAATCACACGGTACGATATTATCACAATATGGATTTCACAGTATTTATTTGTATAAGATATAAAAGTTCTAAATGGCAGTTATTGCTTCATGTTGTCTGCACTGAAACGGAGCCAAACCAGAGCTCAAAAGGACCAGATTGTCAGTTGTTTGAAACAGGTCTGTGATTGAGTTGTTATTGTTTAAATGATCTGACGCCACTAGAACCACTTCAATCCTATAAATAACTACAGGGCTCATTCTTAAAGCTACACTGTACTGTAATTGTAATCAGTTGTGGTGATCTCTCAGATGGTGAGGACTTTAGAGAGTGAAGCCTCTCCACCACTCTGCAATCAGACTCCCCATGACGCACAATCACACATCAAAAATAACTGCTACAATTTGATGCAAGGAAAAAAAAATACAAATAAAAACCTGGATCTAACAAAAAGTTACGTGTTCACTTTCTAGAATTTGATGATGTCATAGTCTCAGATGGTGGGCAAGGGTCTATGTAAGTCTATGGGAGGTTTAGTGTTTGTAAAAGAAATATCCAAAATCGAAATCCACAAATGTTGAACCATATCTTTATTTGATAGGGACTGTGTTCACAAACCTGCAGTGCTCATCTCATGGCTTAAACTGCTTTCAGCTAACCACAATCGCGCCTTATAAAGTTGAATAATGGCACTGCTTTCTGAGGCTACTGTGAAAAAAATAATTTCATTTTTGTTTATTTATATAAATGGACATAGCTAACCTGCTAGTCCATCGACTCTGATGTCAATTCACTTTACATTAGAAAACTGTTGCCCCTCTCTCTGTAGCTGCTGCTGTCAGGCTCGTCATTTTGGTCTTCAATTGTTCGTACTGACCCACTCTACTTGATTCTGGTATTTTTATTTTGCTATTGTGTCCGTAAATCAAGATATGAACATTAATAAGAGACAAATTCGCTGCCTTTTTTCCCCGAGGTCACTCCCGCTAGCGTTAGCAACAGGTTTGATTGACAGCATTGCTAACCAAACCAGCGGTGCTCGCTCCAGATTGGCTCTTTGGTTGCTATGATACTTCCAAATATCGAACTCGGCTCCAAATTCGCCCCTATAACTGCTAGCCTCCACGAGCTTCATTTTCACTTAGTCCACTTCTTTATATAGTCTATGATTTATACTGACAGAGAAGACACTGAACTTTGTTTTTGTTTCATGTGGATAGGCCCAGTAATTACAGAGATATTATCCATAAACCATGTCAACAAATCTGCAATCTGACAACTAAACAGCAAACTCTACCATAGAACTCTGCCCTGTATTTCAGCTTAATATAAAACCATAGGCGAGGGATTCTAGACTGTTGTGATGCCACAGGAAAACCAAGCTGTTTGTGCCTTCAGTTCTGTCCTGTTTCTGTGGGCTGAACTCTGGCCCCAGATGTAATTAACAGTTTGAGCTTTAATGTCCCACATGAGCGCCAATGCACTGGGATAATAGTGTTGACTTAAGCAGATTCATTTATCTCTGAACTAATGTCATTTGGGTTTATGAAAAAGCCTAAAACGAAATCTAGCACTGTGGGACTATGGGATTTCATGATGATGTGAATATGCTAATTAATAAATATGCCATGAGGAACAATTCATTATACACATATTTGGGCTATAAATAAGCATTAAAGGTGCACAGTGTAACTTTTCTGTTGAAAGACCCAAAAGTTTAACTTCCAAATGTTGTCTAAACTCCAGGTAGGTACTGACTAAGATCCTATAACTCCAGATATGGAAATGGTTCCCCGAATGCTGCATTGTGTTCACCTGGAAACACGGTGGCTAGAACTTATGCTTTACATCAAGGAACCACTCACACACACACACACACACACACATTCAGACACCAATGTATGCAGCCACTGGTGAGAAGGTGAGTTTGCTGTCTTGCTCAAGGACATAATGACAGCAGTCATCTGTGGGAGCTAGTGTCACACTGCCAGTGGATCTCACCGCTCAACCAATGATCTTTGTGTCAAAAGCAGGATTCAAACCGCCAACCTTCAGATCAGTGGACAAACACTCAACTGAGGACAAAACACTCAACGAGCTACTGTCACCCATGGTCCTCCCAGTTTCCCCCATCAACCCAAAACATGCACAAAATCCTCCATCTTAAGGTGGCCCTGGGTTGCCGTCCTTACCAAGTCTAGCTCACGATTTGGAGATGGGTCCCCGGGCTCTGCACTGTAACTGCTCACTGCTCCTGGCAGTTGCCCCAGTGGCACTGATTGAAGGATGGGTCAAATGCAGAGAATGAATTCACCCCAAATGGGAATAATAAAGTATACCTTAATCTTACATTTTTCCCTGAGGTACTGTTGAAGGATGGGTTAAATATGAAGGACATTTTTCTACACAAGAGACTTTTTGTATATGTGATACATTCAAAGTGTATTCATGCTTTTTTTTCCTTTCTTGAACAAGTATAAAAAATTATCCTAGACCAATGCTGGAAATAAACAAATCATCAAATCATCATCATCATGCACTCAAATACAGTTTTTATACCTTTTTTATACCATGAGAAAAGACAAAAAAGTCAATCTCTCCAGTGACTGACAACTCATTTTACCTCTACATGAACTCCAAAAGAGTCTCGGCTAAAAAGGTAAAGTTATTTAGTTGTGTTTATCTGGAGAGTAGCTGTGTTCATGCCACTTTCTGATCCTGTTTGGTGGACCAGTGAGTCCCCGCTCTGTAGCTGCTGTCATGGTCTAACGTCTAAACTTGAGCTGCACACATTGTCTGGCGCGGAGCAAATATTTAGACATGTGGAAGTGAGGCTGAGTGCACGGCTATGTGAAGCTGCTCTTTGTGCTCGGACCTCTCCACCTTCCCAAGCCTGCACTCATTCAGATGGTAAACGGCCACATTAACAGTCTGCTGTGTGCTCCTCGCTCCAGTCTGACTCACTGTTTCCCACTGAGGCGAAGCAGAGTTTAGCATGAGAAAGAAAGGAGAGGCGCGGAGGGGCAGGCACGCTTAATCTGTAATCTGTCTCTGCCATCGCTGTGTGCACCAGGGTCTGTGCCACCGTGTAGCGCCCTCAACAGCCAGGCATTCATATGGGAGTGTTTTGACCAATGGCATTTTCATTGGATTTCTCAAAGACTGCACTCATATTCAAACCTTCAATATATAACAAAACTTTCATAAAAATTAGGTATATGTCCCAACTTTTTTCATCATAACACAAATAAACACGAGGGCCATATTGGTGATTTGAATAATTTTGAGTCACCATAACTTTATCCATGCTTAGAACCTCAATGGGACAAATGATAATGTTTGATATTGTGTTTATAAAGGCAGATTTTACCTTAAAGGGCCCATATTATGCCATTTTCTGGTCTATGTTATATTTTTTTCCTCATCACAAACATACCTGGAGTTGTGTTTTGTTTCATTCACACATGTTTAACACACAAACCTTGCATATTTAGGATGAGTTCTTCTCTCACATAGAGAACACTCTGTTTCACCTCGTGATGTCATGTGGTAATACAGGAAGTGCTCCACTGTTTTTTTAGACTCCATCCACCTTCACTAGAATCATTTGCATAACTTCAACCCTGGAATTGCCAATCTCTACTGAACAAAAGGTATAAGGTAGTGGTTAACTTTAAACTATTGCTTCATGACATCACAAGGTGGAACAGAGCATTTTGAGCTATGGAGATGTAGACAGAATAATAATACAAGGTTACTTAAACATGTGTGAAAGAAACAAAATGCATCTTCAGTTGAGTTTTTGAGGCGGTAATAAGATTATAACATGGCTCAAAGCTCATAACAGTCCATTTTGTGTAATATAGGACCTTTAACTGAAAATATGACCACTAATTGGGCAAATTTGGGCAAATCATCAGAATACCTAAGGGCCAAGAAAAAATGGTCTGATGGGACGCATTCGGCCCCTGGGCCACAGTTTGGACATGCCTGCTCTACACAGAGAAGATATGAACCATCTTGCTGTTTCTCCATATATGCCACCGGTATTTTTCCCTGTATATAAGGCACTTAAAACCATGTGACGCTCATTAGATTCAACGTGGCAAGAGAGAATATTAACATACTTAACTTGAAATGTGTCACATCAGTTGATTACGTAATAGAGCCAGCCAACACCATATACCAGTGTGTGCTTCTGGTCACTGGTATGCCTCTATAATGGAAGTCATATAGATTTGCGCCTCTGTTAAATATAGCCTATTCCAGCTCAGTGGGCAGATAATGCTGAATGATGGCTTTGCATTATAACTGTCGCCGTGGTGATTATACTGTAAATAAGGCTTGCATGTGTGTGTGGGATGGTATTTATCACATTATGAGGACCAAAATTTATATACACATTCTCTATATGGACCTCCTTCTCTTATGAGGAGAAATATCAGGTCACCATGTTGTAAATTGTTCATTATTACATCAACGACATGATTTAAAGTTCAGATATGGATTCAAATACGTTAAGGTTAGGCAAATAGTGACAAGGTTAAAGGGTCTGTACACATTTTTTCCCTATGTATTTGAGCAAAATTGGTCTTGCTCCAGTGTAGATATATTGTATAAGCAGCTCATGAGGTCAAACATATGTCCACTACGTGTTGTGTGCATCTAATTATAAAGCGTTTTATTGTCAGATAGTCAGTGCACGTTAGCAAAACCCCATTCTGGTCCCAGAGGTATGAAAAGCACTTATAAACTCAACGCAGAGAATAATTAGGATCCTTGGAATGCATGAAGTAAGTTAGGACCTTAGCTTATGCATTACCTTATCTTTGATCACTACAAACCGTTTAAAATGAACTAGTTCTGTTTTTCAAGTTTTTAAGACAGTAAAAATCAGGTACAGTGCCTTTAAGGTTAGGCTCAGTCTCAGGGAAACGCATACAACTCAATGTAATGTCCCCAAAAAGGATTTTTTTTAAAAAGTGTGTGTGTGTCTGCGGGTGTCATCGCACACACCCGCTGCTCGCTCTGTGTAAAGGATCGTGACAGTTTGACATATGATGCTCTGTAGTCTACCAAAGCCCCACGCAAACTACATCACTTATTTCCCCTCTATCTCCCTGTGTCTCTTTGAAATGATTTTGTGTCTTCTCCAATCCGAGCACGTTTGGAGAAGGTGGGAAAGGTGCTCTATCTTAAGAAGCATTAATTATGGGGTGCAGTGTGGTCCTGTCATTTATCCAGCACACATATCAATTAGTCACACAAGTCAGAATTAATAGCTTCATTTCTTCCTTGCAGCTTCCCCCATTTGGGATTTTTACTGGGTTGTCACCACAGAATATATATATATAAATGGACATAGCTAACCTGTGAGCCGCCTCGTTCCAAATAGGGAGTGAGCATGGGCGCGCTTCCGGCTCTGGCTCTAATTCACTTTGTATTGAGAAACTGTCGCCTCTCTTTCTGTAACTGAGTAAGGAAATAAGTAAAATGTTTGTATTAACCCGCTCTACATTATCCTGGAGTTTGTATTTCGCTATTTTGTCCATAAATCAAGACATGAACATTGATAGCAGACAAATCAGGCGCCTTCTTTCCTCGAGGTCACTCCCGCTAGCATTAGCAACAGGTTTGATTGAGAGAGTTGCCTGAGATGTGCCTGCTCCCTGCTAAACCAGCGGTGCAGGCGGGAAGGGACGTTACCTTCAACAGCTTCGCTCCAGATTGACTCCTGGTCAGAATTCCAAATATGGAACTGGACTCCAACTGGACTCTGGCTTCGTTTGACTGGAGCTGAACACTATCGACTCCAGCTTCGTTTGACTGGAGCCGAACACTATGGGTGTCACACTCCCTTAGTCCACTTCTTTATACAGTCTATGGTTGTCACGGTCCATCCTCAAGCAGGCACAGGAGAGCTGCAGGGTTCATTGCAATTAAATTGAAATTGCAATTTGACTGTTTGTAATTAGCAAATAACAAATGCGATTTTAGGGTGATCTGCAAACTAACTATTGTCTCCATGGGGTCTTATAGTTTAGACTGTTATGTACACCTATGTAAGTTCATATTTCAGAAATGTTAAGACTGAGGTACCCAACCTTTTAATTTTAATTTGTGATTTTTTTTTTTATTCTGTCAAACAATATTTTGTAAAAACAGCACTTCATGAGTTCAAGACTGCACCCACTTCACGCCAATCTGCCTCTAATTGTACATTTTTTATTACTTGTTTCTATATAACATTTTAGGATGAGAGAGGGTTGACTGTACATTGGTAGTCCACCCCTGCTGCATTTCACCATTAAAAAGCAGTTTTAAAGCTGTGCATGTGTCTGAATATTCACGCAAGTAGACACCAACATGTTATATACCTACTTCCTTCTTCTACGGTTTGAAAATCAGTTATCCCAGCTCTTTACATGTATCTGTAAATTAAAGTCTTATTGCAATAGATAATTACAGATATAGAATGTTAACAATAATAAAAGTCTGGCATGACAAAATCACAAAGCTACAATATGACTATTCTTTACCTTTGCACATTTCAAATTACTGTCAGCAGTCCAAACCTTTACTTCAAAACTGAGCTTTCTGTGTTGGAGGCTTTTGCTGGGTATGTGGGAGGCACTCAGCAGAAATTGGTGTCAAGTGCCGTGTTGGAGTGCTCCTGTTGAGACACGAGGTCGAACCTGAACTGGAGGACAGGGAACTGCAAATGGAAAACTCATTAAACTCATTTCATTTACACAAGTTAGCACAGACCTGTAATCTGTGAAAATCAAGACTTCTAAGTATGAGCTATTCTGAATATATTTGGTATTTGAATGAGTCAATGTACAATTTTTTTTTCAGTTTTTTCAGGTTACTTTTGTTGGTGTGTCTGTTGATGAAACACACACCAGATGATAATTGCCTCTGCACAGATCTGACCTGTAATTTGCCCTGCTGGTGTCACCTGCTCCATTGAGATAGTTGAATGCCTTGCTGTGGAACGTTCCAAGCAAAGCACAAACATCTCCATGGATACAAGCAACTACAAACATTTTTAGCCCATCAGTTCATACTTAACCAAAAACCCCTTTCTATAAAAAGAATGTTAAAGGATCTCCTGACGCATCGACGTTCATTCATCTTTTATTCACATTTCAAAACACATTATAAATTTCAAAATGTTATTCATCAACAACCGCTCCTCCTCATTAACTCTACCCAAAACATGATTTTTATAATCTTTTTAAATAAGTTAATATTGACACTAACTCATTGTTCAATCATTTTTTGTTTGTTTTTTGCTGTAAATTAAGAGCGCTATTTTTCCATTATAACCTCCCTCTTTTTCCAATCACTGTACACACACTTAATATAACTTTTGCATTACATCACCCACCTCTATAGAAATCCATTATAACTGTTTCTTCTGTATACCACCACCAGCCTGGGCACATTTCCCATAAAAGAGCTGGATCCAGTCTTGGAAGAGGCACCGAGGCAGGAGGGCGCCCCATAAACTCGGCGATGCACCCCTCTTCTGCTCCTGCTACATTTGGTGATAAATGTGGCGTAGCAAACGGGCCCCAAGACAAGACGGAGAGGATGTGGCACAGCAATCACTCACTACCTCCAACCACACACACAGGAGACGTATGGCAAGGGGAGGAAACCAGAAACCAAGGAAAGGAATCAAAATCAAAACAAGCTAGGAAGGGTGTGTTATATATGGAAAGTAGACAACTACACAATATATTTCTTTTGTAGGTGAGGTGTTTATTCATCAAGCGAAACTAAAGCTGTTGTTGTGTATGTTGTGTATGTTCACGCTTCATTGGCTTACCAGCAACCAGCTGAGGTTCAAGGCTAGGTTTCAAAAGACAAGCCATAGAGAATGAAATATTATAGACAAAGCAAAAAAATATGAGAGCTTGTAACTGTGGAATGGAATTAAACAGATGGGAAAGATATATTATGTTGCTGTGTTGAACTAGTTTTATAGAAATGATCAGGCTACATTCGTTTCTTGTTAAATAACCAGATTACCAAAAGCCTCATTAGCAAGCTCTGAAGAAGTAGCCAAAAAGGTAAAGTTGTGTATTGTCTGCATAACTGAAGTTTTAGTTCATAGTGGTGGATAATAAGTTCAAGCAAAAGCATGCAGAGAATAAACAGTAGGGGGCCGAGCACTGAGCCTTGAGGGATTCCATGAGTGACTCGCATGGTGTAGGATTTATAGTTGTTGATGGAGATGTATAAAAGGTCCTGAAAACTGCATAGACAATTCTTAGTTCCTCTTGTGTGAAAAAGTGAATTAAAGGGTCAGTAATAAACATATGATAAAAATGGCTACAGTGCTAAAACTTTGCTTTTTAGCCCCTGTTCTTTAGAACATTTTGAATGTTTTTTATTCTGATACTTTTAATCCCAACCTCAGCAAATGTAATATATGGGCTCAGATTTTTTTTCATACAAATAGAAACAACAAATAAAAACATACGCAAACAAAGAAACAAATACATTTTTAAAAAATCGTCCTTTAAAGATTGCCCGTTTGAATTAACTTACAACTGTACAAGCACTATATGTCATTAAGACATACACTGTAGGGGGTTCCATACATTGGCCACCATTTACATTATATCATGATTTTCTGTTCTTTTTACATAGCCTATATATAACTGTTGATAGAATAGCCTAGTATGTGTAGTCCCAATAATTGTTGTACTTGTTGTAGCTGTTCCATTTGTCAGCCTGCCTTTAAAGAGTCCACTCACTGCTAATGATGCAGCATAATGATAATCAGGTCCACTCTGTTGTCCAGGTCTTCTAAAAAGCTATTACGACTCACTTGTACGTTGTAATTTATTTCAGTATTGATTCCACTGAGATTGCAAGTAAAAGTCAAATGAATCAGTTATCTCCATTGTCTATCAGCTGATTCAGTGTGGTCTGCTCCAACACACTGGTGTAAATAATTATACTCAAGGTCTGGTTTAGTCCTGGGATAGGTTTGGTTCCACTTTAGTCCTGGTTTAGATCTGGAGTATGATTTAAGTGAACGTTTAGTTTAGTCTTTGTTTAGTTCTGATTTAGTTAGATTTCTGGCTAATGTATTTTAGTCCTGAAAGGATTGAGAGGAGGGATTCACACGGCAATGTGTAACAGAGAGGTATGTTAGGGTCCCCTTTTTATAATAATTACACAGGTAAGTCTGGCACAAACAAGAACAAAGGCAGTGTGGTATAAATATTTACATGGCTTTATTTATTTTACTGTCATTTAAAAAGTATTTTCTTTTTTTCTTATAGTTTAAGGTGCATTAATTGACAAAATAGACAATTACCTAACAAATTAACTTTTGCAAATGTAGAATTGAAACAAAATCAAGCAAACACAACCACATCAAAGTTAGCTAACTCAAACCAAACATGAATGAAAAACCAAAATAACCTAAGTGCTACTGCTAAAGTGCTACTGATTAGGACTTATATACAGTTGAAGTGCATAGAGTCCTAGATGATAAAGAGCGTTGTGCTAAGAGGCTAAAGTGACTTGTTCCAACACTGAGACCTAACCTTGCATTGCACTAAGGACCTGGCCATGTACTGCACTTAACCCAGCGACCTAACTGCAATAATCAAGACTTCAGCTGCTACACACAAAACATTAGCTTATGAGAGCGAGCACTCAGAGTAAAACATAATAGAGAGCGAAATTCTGAGTGGCAGTGAAAAGCTGTACACAGGAAACCATTGAGTTAGTCTGCCATTAAACAACACCAATCAAGTAGACTGTAACAATGGGCTTTTACCTAGCATTCAGAAGAGCGTGCCTCACATGGGGCACGGTCCGAGCAGCCACCGTCACCATAGCCAGCTCCGTACAACACTTTCACTAATTATCAGAAAACACTAACACGATTAATACAAGACTTCATTTGCAGTGGGAATTTCTAACACTGAACATCAATCACCCGGTGTTGATTTGAGGTATAGTATACTTAATACAGGTAGAGAACTGGATAAGTCCTGGCTTAGAGCAGATTTAGTCCTGGTTTGGATATGGTTGAGTTTTGCTTGTTTTACTTCTAGTCCCGGTTTTATCTAGATAGTGTTGCCAGGCCTGGAATATACCTGGTTTAGGTGTGTCCCACATAATACCTGATTTGGTCTGCATATAAATATACTAAACATACTAACTAATGCTCAAATCTTGATCAGTGTAACGTATAGTGCATATGTCCATGACTGCATTTCTACCATTGGTCACAGTGTATATTGCTGTCTGAATGGTGGGGCAGTGGTTGGCAAATTTGTAGCTGTGGTAATTAAATGTGTGTATTAATGCTTTGTCAGTGCACCCAGGCCTGTAATCCTGCGTGTGGCCATCAGTGATAAGCGCATCTAGTATGTGTGTGTGTGTGTGCATGCATGTGTGTGTGTGCGTGTCGGTCTGCAGAAAGCTGATATCAGGATATCTGCAGCCGGGGCAAAAGGGAATCACAGTGTCACCATCCACCCCTCTGCACAAAGGCATAGAGTCAGAGCCTAAACGCACAGGGGGCATCTCTTGGGAAAATCTCCAAAGCTGTATTTGTGATAGTGGAGTAGACCATGGGAGCTGGTAAACAGAATGACCCTCATATGTATTTTGGTGAGCATAGCATTTTGTTAAATATTTACAATGAAGAAACTAGCATGAGCATGAAAAACTGCAAACTGAAAATATGTTGGATTTGGCCAGTGAGAACCAATTGACATGGGGAAGGTATATTGGTTGATTGACTGACTGGCAAAAATGAACACGCTATTGTGCTGTGACCCAATTCGGTAAGCTGCAAACACCTAATTTAGAAGATGGTATAAGCTAACTAAGCAGGCAAAAATCAGCGTTGCAGTTTTTAACCGGAAGAGAGCTGACTTGTTTATTTTATTAAGTCCTTTTAGATTGATATTGTGTCTAACTACATAACTACATTTGTGAATATTTTAGGGCAACATAAACACCCTTGGTAGCGGTCAGGTCCACTGGCCCACAGGTTGGCGGCGTGATTTCAGCTCCCACAGATGAATGCTGTTGTTGTGCCCTGTTGGGTAAGACACTTAACCTACCTTGCCCGACTTGTCTGCATAGACTGGTGTATGAATGTGTGTGAATGAGTGAGTGGTTCCTTGATGTAAAGTGCTTTGAGTGCCTACCTGTTGTGAAGCCCCATTATGTCTATTTAGATATGTTGTTGGATGAGAACATGAGGAAGCAACTACCTGGGACTCTGGGTCTTTTTCTTACTCATGGCTCAAACTTGAATACATCGACTTTAGTAATGCAGTTTAAATTTTCTCAGAATGTCCAAAAAGCACAATAAATCCAGGAAACAGGTTTTCCAGGAACAACTTTTACTTGCATCACTGCAATTATCTCAGTTGAATGACCCTAATATTCTCTGCTGATTTATGCAGAGCAGATGTGACTGGTGCATGTGCTGGTGGTGACACAGGCCACTTCAGAGGCTCAGCTGGCTCCTCTCTTTCACACATGATAACGCTACTGCTGCTAACGTCTACTACTGCCAAAGTCTACTACTGCTAAGGTCTACTACTGCTAAGGTTTACTACTGCTAAGGTTTACTACTGCTAAGGTTTACTACTGCTAAAGTCTACTACTGCTAAGGTCTACTACTGGTTAAGTCTACTACTGCTAAGGTCTACTACTGCTAAGGTCTACTACTGGTTAAGTCTACTACTGCTAAGGTCTACTACTGCTAAAGTCTACTACTGCTAAGGTCTACTACTGCTAGTCTATCGTATTGCTGCTACTGCTGTTACCCAGGCTGAAAGTCATGATAAAAAACTTAGCCCCCACTGGGACCATTCATATCAAACACAAGCTCGTAATCAGTCAGTTTTATGGAAAGGTAAGTTGGATGCAACTGATGTAAGAAAAGATCAATATACAAAATGTAAGTAGTAGAACTAGAATAAAATACATATTAGCCTAATGTTTTGAATGACACCTGTATAGAGTTATTAATAAAATACCATAAGTACTATGTAATAATGTGATAATGTTTGTACTAGCACAGCAGGAA